>JAXIVJ010005361.1:57500-74586 GCA_036785665.1 Chirona hameri | reverse complement strand
CTCCGTCTCCGTCTCCGTCTCCGTCTCCGTCTCCGTCTCCGTCTCCGTCTCCGTCTCCGTCTCCGTCTCCGTCTCCGTCTCCGTCTCCGTCTCCGTCTCCGTCTCCGTCTCCGTCTCCGTCTCCGTCTCCGTCTCCGTCTCCGTCTCCGTCTCCGTCTCCGTCTCCGTCTCCGTCTCCGTCTCCGTCTCCGTCTCCGTCTCCGTCTCCGTCTCCGTCTCCGTCTCCGTCTCCGTCTCCGTCTCCGTCTCCGTCTCCGTCTCCGTCTCCGTCTCCGTCTCCGTCTCCGTCTCCGTCTCCGTCTCCGTCTCCGTCTCCGTCTCCGTCTCCGTCTCCGTCTCCGTCTCCGTCTCCGTCTCCGTCTCCGTCTCCGTCTCCGTCTCCGTCTCCGTCTCCGTCTCCGTCTCCGTCTCCGTCTCCGTCTCCGTCTCCGTCTCCGTCTCCGTCTCCGTCTCCGTCTCCGTCTCCGTCTCCGTCTCCGTCTCCGTCTCCGTCTCCGTCTCCGTCTCCGTCTCCGTCTCCGTCTCCGTCTCCGTCTCCGTCTCCGTCTCCGTCTCCGTCTCCGTCTCCGTCTCCGTCTCCGTCTCCGTCTCCGTCTCCGTCTCCGTCTCCGTCTCCGTCTCCGTCTCCGTCTCCGTCTCCGTCTCCGTCTCCGTCTCCGTCTCCGTCTCCGTCTCCGTCTCCGTCTCCGTCTCCGTCTCCGTCTCCGTCTCCGTCTCCGTCTCCGTCTCCGTCTCCGTCTCCGTCTCCGTCTCCGTCTCCGTCTCCGTCTCCGTCTCCGTCTCCGTCTCCGTCTCCGTCTCCGTCTCCGTCTCCGTCTCCGTCTCCGTCTCCGTCTCCGTCTCCGTCTCCGTCTCCGTCTCCGTCTCCGTCTCCGTCTCCGTCTCCGTCTCCGTCTCCGTCTCCGTCTCCGTCTCCGTCTCCGTCTCCGTCTCCGTCTCCGTCTCCGTCTCCGTCTCCGTCT
This sequence comes from Chirona hameri, assembly GCA_036785665.1. NCBI lineage: Eukaryota > Metazoa > Arthropoda > Thecostraca > Balanomorpha > Balanidae > Chirona > Chirona hameri. The sequence goes on along the minus strand of JAXIVJ010005361.1, from coordinate 73,624 downwards.
CCGTCTCCGTCTCCGTCTCCGTCTCCGTCTCCGTCTCCGTCTCCGTCTCCGTCTCCGTCTCCGTCTCCGTCTCCGTCTCCGTCTCCGTCTCCGTCTCCGTCTCCGTCTCCGTCTCCGTCTCCGTCTCCGTCTCCGTCTCCGTCTCCGTCTCCGTCTCCGTCTCCGTCTCCGTCTCCGTCTCCGTCTCCGTCTCCGTCTCCGTCTCCGTCTCCGTCTCCGTCTCCGTCTCCGTCTCCGTCTCCGTCTCCGTCTCCGTCTCCGTCTCCGTCTCCGTCTCCGTCTCCGTCTCCGTCTCCGTCTCCGTCTCCGTCTCCGTCTCCGTCTCCGTCTCCGTCTCCGTCTCCGTCTCCGTCTCCGTCTCCGTCTCCGTCTCCGTCTCCGTCTCCGTCTCCGTCTCCGTCTCCGTCTCCGTCTCCGTCTCCGTCTCCGTCTCCGTCTCCGTCTCCGTCTCCGTCTCCGTCTCCGTCCCTGTCTCCGTCTCCGTCTCCGTCTCCGTCTCCGTCTCCGTCTCCGTCTGTCCCGCTGTCCCGCTCTCGCGCTCTCGCGCTCTCGCGCTCTCGCGCTCTCGCGCTCTCGCGCTCTCGCGCTCTCGCGCTCTCGCGCTCTCGCGCTCTCGCGCTCTCGCGCTCTCGCGCTCTCGCGCTCTCGCGCTCTCGCGCTCTCGCGCTCTCGCGCTCTCGCGCTCTCGCTCTCTCGCTCTCTCGCTCTCTCGCTCTCTCGCTCTCTCGCTCTCTCGCTCTCTCGCTCTCTCGCTCTCTCGCTCTCTCGCTCTCTCGCTCTCGCGCTCTCGCGCTCTCGCGCTCTCGCGCTCTCGTTCTCGCTCTCGCTCTCTCTGATTGCCAGCTCCGAACATCACCATCCATACAAAACATCATCATCTATTTAACAGCATCATTGAAAAGAATGATCAGAACCAGCCTCGGAACTGCAGAAGGCAGACGTTGGCACCGTTACCACGTTGATTGGCTCGTCACCGGTCTGTGATGGGACCATCACGCGGTCTGCGGTCTCCAAAGACCAGACGTGTCACCCGCAGCTGGTATCATCTTTATCATCGCAGGATGTCCCAGGGGACGTCAGGTGGCCACACAGTTCAGCGAACTGCGGGCGGTGTTGCTAGGGTTGTGATGTGGAAGGACTGGGGTGTGATATCACTAGTATCCCAGCACATCACCCGGGCGATGCTGGCTGACGCTCTAAACTGGCCAGCATTCAGTTTGTTAACCCTATTTGTAACAGGCTCCTGGCTACCTCTATTTGTAACAGGGGGGGGGGGGCGGATTCCGCCCCCCCCGGAGATCTCGAGATCTACCCGTCCGATTTTCAAAATGAAACGGTGTTTGGTTCCCCTCAACACGATCTACATTTCTAAATAATAATAAAAAATATACATTTGGGATAGGGGGGCAACAGGGGGGCAAAAACTAAAAAAAAATAGTGGTATTTTTGATCCAACAACAACATCCATTTTTGATCCAACATGTTTATCGACCGATTTTAACACAACCAATAGGAATCGATAGAGATGGAATTGGAAATTGATATATGACGGTGACGTTTGAAAATTCAAAAATCATAGGCGTGTGCAGGTCACTAAATATGGGGGTGAAGTATATGCGTAATAAAACCATTTTTTATGTTGTTTTTTGATAAATGAAATGGTATGTGATTGAGACATTAGACAAAACAGTTATAAATAATATTTTTGCCATAGGCGGTACCAGGTTAGTGAAAACGGGGGTACAATTGGGAAAAAATATTAACCGCAGACAAGTTGCTACCCAGCACTATAAATATGTTACTGATCGTAGATAGTTCCTTTTTGCATGTTCTACTTCATCATAGGCGTATCCAGGATCAAAACTGGGGCGGCGAAAGACCTTTTGATAAGTATATTATCCGCTATTATGATACTAACTAGTCAACACTGACTATTTCACTTACAACTTCAATTAACATTGCTTACCCCCCTTTTTACCCTACCTGGACTCGCCAATTATCTTATAATCGTTCGTAGAGTAGCCTGTGGTGCGTGTTTCATCCGAAAACTGCAGTATGTTATGTAATTGTACGCCCATGCCTCTTAGTTTCCTTGCAATAATATGACCCCCTTTCTTCCATTCCTGAGCGCGCCTCTGCAAAAAATGGCTTTATTCCCTTTTCTGGCCTCATATGTGCATATATCATTATAAGCTAAACGTCTATTGCGCCGTTATCGCTGTCATATCGTCATCACCATGCCAGTCATCCCCCTTTTCATGTTCCTGAACACGCCCCTGAAACTCTATATGTAATAAATTATGCAAATAATGGAAGCAGAAGCTATCTTTTACATCTTGATAGCTATAAATGCTCCTTACATTGCTCTATTGGCTTCCCGCCAAGCATTGAATACTTCCTGGAACCCCCCCCCCCCCCTTTCAAGCCCCTGAAACCACCTCTGCCATGCAATTTTTATGATATTTCATTAACATCAACTAATTTGCATTTGTTGCAATCACCGTAAACCGATGTAACTCCTTCATACTTGAGGCGGTTAGGAAGAAACCGTGGACGATCGCATTTCCGTATTATCGCCAAATGTCGCCTCCGAACCCACCCAAAACTGTGCCCTGGAACCGCCTCTGTTCAGGTTAAGAACTCAAAATTTTGACTCCAAATGCGGAGTTCAATTCTATGAAAAGTCCCCAAATTTCATGGGCCTGCTCCCAGCCGTTCTGGAGATATCTGGGAAAAACATGAGGGGGGGGGCGGAATCACCCCCCTGTTACAAATAGGGTTAATGTCTCGTCAGGTATGATTCTTCTTCTTCCCGCGTCGTGGAACCACCTCTTGCCAGCTCTCAGACACGCAGCGACTTTATCAATCCGCTTTATCGATCCAGATAACCCCGTGACACATGGCTGCATCCAAATGTGTCTTTTTGAGATATTGTGTGTTATTGCTAACAGGGCTGCATCCATTATGTTGGGTCTGATGTATGCATACTTGCAACGATACATTCCCGTTTCGGACCGAATGGCATCCAGCCTTGCTCGTATTGTTCGTCAATAAACTGGATGTCATTTGAACTTATACTGTGGGATTTATTTGGTCACAGCGAATAGATAAGTGACAGTTGAGGTCTGAGACAGATGATATGCGTGTTTCTGTGACGTTTTCAGACGCGCCTGCCTGCCAGACGAACCAGCGTCGCAAGTACCAGGCAGCCAAGTATGAGCAGGTGACGATTCCGTGCCAGGTGGACGCCAACCCTTCCAGTGTCGAGTTTCAGTGGAGGCTCAACAACTCACATCAGCTGCTGGACATCAGTCGCGACAGGTGCAAAAATCCCCCGTAAACCTTGCCGTCTCTCCCGTCTATTATTATGGAGATAATTATGACAATAATGGAAATTTGCCATGGATAACTCGCAGTCTATTATTATGTTTTTTAATACTTGTTTCTAATGTTTGTTTTGCGGTCATGATACCCCATAATTGTAAATATAAATTTAACTATTAAAGTGACGTCATTTGAGCAGCAACAGCATAAATACGACATAGCTAATTTCCATGTTGACACTGAGTGACAGTCAACAACCCTAAGTTTATCAACACCAACGCATCATATACATCACTGTAGACTGAAAGACAAATATGTCACAACGACATGAAACTAACACGACATTTTATCCATACAAATAACTCACGAAATTCCCTAAACTGCTCATTCCATATCATTTCCATCTGGGAGATTGGTCAGTCACCTGGAATTCCGTCCGTCGTACGGTGTGTCTGATGGCGCCTTATCACCCTATCTGGTGGTCCGGTCTGGTCTCTAATTCCGTCCGTCGTACGGTATGTCTGATGGCGCCTTATCACCCTATCTGGTGGTCCGGTCTGGTCTCTAATTCCGTCCGTCGTACGGTGTGTCTGATGGCGCCTTATCACCCTATCTGGTGGTCCGGTCTGGTCTCTAATTCCGTCCGTCGTACGGGTGTCTGATGGCGCCTTATCACCCTATCTGGTGGTCCGGTCTGGTCTCTAATTCCGTCCGTCGTACGGTGTGTCTGATGGCGCCATATCACCCTATCTGGTGGTCCGGTCTGGTCTCTAATTCCGTCCGTCGTACGGGTGTCTGATGGCGCCTTATCACCCTATCTGGTGGTCCGGTCTGGTCTCTAATTCCGTCCGTCGTACGGTGTGTCTGATGGCGCCATATCACCCTATCTGGTGGTCCGGTCTGGTCTCTAATTCCGTCCGTCGTACGGTGTGTCTGATGGCGCCTTATCACCCTATCTGGTGGTCCGGTCTGGTCTCTAATTCCGTCCGTCGTACGGTGCGTCTGATGGCGCCATATCACCCTATCTGGTGGTCCGGTCTAGTCGCTGACACTCGAGCCAGGACCGGCTCAGTTAATGAGATAAAGCAGGTTACCGCCGCCGGGCGAGTGGATTAGCGAGATGATTACCGCTGCATAATCAGGACACCTTAGGTCTCCCTCGGTGCATGAGCTCATCAGACATGCCAGTGCGTATCTTGTGTATCACACTTAATAAGTTCAAACCGTCGTTGAACGCATTATATGGAAACATGATATGTGTAGTTACATGTTACAAAATATCTACTGTCTATTTTTGTATTGTATCTATTTCGCCTTCAGACTCGGATTATGAGCCATGCGTCGAGTACCGCTCCGATATCGTGTTGTGGTCTCTGTTGTACAGGTTCCACTCGTCCGGCACGCTCAGTGAGGTGACCTTGACACCTACAAATGACCTGGATTTCGGTGTGCTCGAGTGTGTCAGCGTCAACGACATTGGCGACCAGAAGACGCCCTGCTTCTTCGAACTTATCCCCATTGGTGAGCCTTAGACACATAATGGTTTCAACTAATACGATAGGCATTTGGTACTGATACCTCTCAGAAAGATAACAGTTGGTAAGAAAGCCGTATAAATACACCGTTTTCATATGATATTCCTGTAGCTATTCATTTTATTTAAATATATTCCAACATTCTATATTTAGTTGCATCACGAAGTTAATGAATGTGAACACGAAACCAAAACTGCAACCCTCCCACGTCTGCGTCACAGGCACTCATGCATTACCCTGCACAGGGAAGTTTATTTCGAACTATACGCGGAACCATAAGTTTCAAAGGCGCTAAAGCACCGTAATGCTTCGCTAACCTTTCTTTATGCCCTGGGCACATTTTCCGTTCAAAGAGCTTACTTAGTTGAGGCGGCCATGCACCTGCTCTTGACAGAATCTAAGCTGCGAGGTATTACAGAAGGAACGAGGTTAACCCGATTTCATGGACACATCATAGTCACGTGATTTTCCAATGAAACATATTTCAAATATGTTTAAATATAGTGATAATCAGAAGTGAACTAAATTTATTTCACAAAACAAAATCAGACGGAGGTCCGTAAGTAAATCTAGCATTTCATAGCTACCTTTGGCTGCATCGAAAGCCATTTTGAAGAAACAATAGTGTATTAACCCGCGACTTACTGGGGGGGCTATGTTTGCCCCCCTCCCGTTATTTTGCAATAACTCCTACATGAACACCGTTATTGTCACCAAACTTTCAGTACCTTCTCTTACATCAATTCTACACATGTTGGCAAAGGAAAAAATATGAGGCTCTTATAGGTCAATCGGGAATGACGTCAGAGTGACGTCATGTTCTTCGGTTTTGGTTGCAAAATAATGGTTTGCGGAAAACGCTGTCAAAGGTATGATGTTTGAGATAAACTCAATTTTCTTGAATAAAATTACTGAAAATAGACCGGGCTATCCAACTGTGATCTCGGATTTTTTAGTTTGTTTTATTCAAAATTTTGAGAAATCTAAATACATTTTTTTTAATAAAATTTTCAAAAAAAAAATCAGAATTATCCAAAAACCGCAATATATGTGATCGCGACGTATGCGGTGAATATGTGTACCAAATTTAAAGTGGATATCTTCTAAAATGACTGAGTTATGACCATTAAATGACAAAATCGACCACTTCTCACAGCATTACTATGCATAAAAAAACGCATTTCCATTTTTACTTTTTACTTCTATTTATATGGAACAAACATTGTTCTAAGGTCATTTTTCGCGTTCCAGACGAAAAACAAACCCATAAACATGTGTTACAACGCCTAATGACTGTAATCTGCAGTTTGACCTCGTGACCTCGGATGACCTTGACCTGACCCAAGGTCATAAACAGCTTAGAAAGGTCCTTAGAAGTGTCAGACATACGAATGATAGCGATTTATCGACAGCGTATGCGTTTAATATCGCAATTTTGCGCGACAATTCCATCCATCGAGACCTTTTGACTCGGTCAAACATTTTGTACTTGACCTGACCTGTCACGTCATAGGTGACCGCGAGGTCAACAATATTATGTTTCCCTCCATAAATTTCCCAGGGCTAAGGAATGCCAATTTAATTGTTACATTCGGTCAAGTAGTTGCGGAGATCCGAGGGGGGGGGGATAGCCCCCTCCCCCAGTAAGTCGCGTTATGAAATATACCCCAGTAACTCGCGGGTATCTTTGTGATAATGTATTTTTTGTAATCAAAATTTCAATCGACCGGACTAGGAACATGCAGGTCTGACAAAAGTATGAAATGGATCAATCTGGAGTAGTCTGATCCAATTGAAGCTCCATCCAGTCAGTACCCAGATCTTAAGTCCAGTTTCATGAGGTTTTCTTTAACCCTATTTGTAACAGGCTCCTGGCTACCCCTATTTGTAACAGGGGGGGGCGGATTCCGCCCCCCCCCCCCCGGAGATCTCGAGATCTACCCGTCCGATTTTCAAAAATGAGACGGCGTTTGGTTCCCCTCAACACAATCTACATTTCTAAATAATAAAAAAAAAAATCCAAATTTTTGATAGGGGGCAACAGGGGGGCAAAAACTACAAATTTTAGTGGTATTTTTTATCCACTATAGCTGTCATGTTTATGGACCGATTTTAACACAACTAATAGGAATCGATAGAGATTGAATTGGAAATGGATATATGACGGTGACGTTTGAAAATTCAAAAATCATAGGCGTGTGCAGGTCACTCAATATGGAGGTGAAGTAAATTCATAATAAAATAAATTTTTGATGTTGTTTTTTTGATAAATGAAATGGTATGTGATTGTGACATTAGACAAAACAGTTATAAATCATATTTTTTGCCATAGGCGGTACCAGGTTAGTGAAAAAGGGAGGTCAAATTGGAAAACAATATTAACCGCAGACAAGTTGCTAACCAGCACTATAAATGTGTTACTGATCGTAGATAGTTCCTTTTTGCATGTTGTACTTCATCATAGGCGTATACAGGATACAAACTGGGGCGGCGCAAGACCTTTTGATAAGTATATTATCCGCTATTATGATACTAACTAGTCAACAGTGACTATTTCACTTACAACTTCAATTCACATTGCTTACCCCCCTTTTCACCCTACCTGGACTCGCCTATTATCTTATAATCGTTCGTAGAGTACCTTGTGGTGCGTTTTTCATCCGAAAACAGCAATATGTTATGTCATTGTACGCCCATGCCTCTTAGTTTCCTTGAAATAATATGACCCCCTTTCTTCCATTCCTAAGCGCGCCTCTGCAAAAAAATTAACTTTATTCCCTTTTCTGGCTTCATATGTGCATATATCATTATAAGGTAATCATCTATTGCGCCGTTATCGCTGGCATGTCGTCATCACCATGCCAGTCACCCCCTTTTCATGTGCCTGAACACGCCCCTGAAACTCTATATGTAATAAATTATGCAAATAATGGAAGCAGAAGCTGTCTTTTACATCTTGATAGCTATAAATGCCCCTTACATTGCTATATTGGCTTCCCGCCAAACATTGAATACTTCCTGGAAACTCCCCTTTTTCAAGCCCCTGAAACCGCCTCTGCCATGCAATTTTTATGATATTTAATTAACATCAACTAATTTGCACTTGTTGCAATCACCGTAAACCCATGTAACCCCTTCATACTTGAGGCAGTTAGGAAGAAACCGTGGAAATCGCATTTCCGAATTATCGCCAAATGTCGCCTCCGAACCCACCCAAAACTGTGCCCTGGAACCGCCTCTGTTCAGGTTAAGAACTCAATATTTTGACTCCAAATGCGGTATTCAATTATATGAAAAGTCCCAAAATTAATGGGCCTGCTCCCAGCCGTTCTGGAGATATCTGCGAAAAACATGAGGGGGGGGGGGCGGAATCCGCCCCCCCCCCCCTGTTACAAATAGGGTTAAAACAAAATATTTAATACGAATCTTACTCGGTTCTCATTAACTGAGAATTGTAGATATAAGCCGTTTTCACGAAGGATTATTGCGCTGAAAAGATTCTGATAAGTTTCTGAAAAGTTTTTTGAAAGTTTTGGTGCAGTTTTTACGAAGGATTATTGCGCTGAAAAGTTTCGGAAAAATTTCGGAAAAGTTTCTGAGAAGTTTTGGTATAGAAGTCTTAGTTAGTATATTATACATTCCAAGATATAAATTACTGATTTAGGCGATATTATCACTATTCAATAGTTATGCAAACATGTATTGAGCTCATAACAAGTTTATGATACAAAATTGACTGTTTTGTAAGAACATATGCGTCTAGAGTCCATTCGTTCTGTTTAGCATATAGTCATACTATATACTAAGTGAAGTGATGGGCCAGCATCGTTCGCCGCCGCTTGCGACCCGAGTGCCGCGCGCACATCGCCAAAGCCAAGCCGCACAGGCCGGCCGCCGGATTGGGCTAGATTGGGCGAGCCCATTGCGGCCAATAGCGTCACACGCTACATAATTTTCTGAACCGTTCTGACAAGTTTCAGTCGGTGGAGATCAGGAAGTTTTTGTATAGAAGTTTTAGTTCACAACTGACCTATCAATGCTTATCTTGGTAATTACCACCAAACCGCAATTTTTTAACGTATTATATTCTTACCAACATATTACAAAATTCTGAGGAACATTTCAAACAAAAAATCGCATATAAAAGTTGTGTAGTTAAGGAATGGATCGTCGAACTAAGACTTCTATACCAAAACTTCTCAGAAAACTATATTTTCTTTTTAGCGCAATAATCCTTTGTGAAAACGACAATTATACATGTCTTAAGTATAAAAGTCTTATAAAAGTCTTAAAACGAGCCGTTTTAAGACTTTTATAAGGCTTTTATAGGACAAGACTTGTATTAAGACTTGTATACAAAAACTTTTTTTAAACTTTTCAGAAACTTTTCAGAATCTTCTCAGCGCAATAATCCTACGTGAAAACGGCTAGGACTAAAGTATTTTGATGACACATTTTTCCGACGTTAACCCTCGCCATACGGGAGCTTTTTTCACCTTCGCCCTACGGGGGGTGGGGCCTGACAGGCCCCTCCCTGTTAGCTTCCAAACCAAGCAACTTAGAGCAATGCGGTAAGAACCAGCATGTTGCCTGTCATGAGAGGAATCCAACAGTATGCGACTTTTAGGTTTCAGGTCAACGGGTGACCTTCCAGGTCAAGTGAATGACCTCGGATTTACCACGCCCAGAACAGCGATTTTGCTCTTCAGAAAACCTCAAAATTAGAAATTGATAAATGTAAATAAAAAGGCATGTTCCTAGACCAGTTTTGGCTCAGAAATACAAAAAAGTAATGATTTGTTCGTATCTTGTCAAAAAATGTCAAAAAGTTATTACAAAAATGACGTCATCAGTTTCTTACACTTAGGAAGCCATCACTCAGTCAATAATGGAGATATTGCCTTGAAATTTGGTATGAGTATTGTCCATACTCAGTTCTCTCACATATATTCCGGTTTTTATAATATCTTGAAAATTGCGATTTTGTGGGGATTATTTTTTTTTACATTTATTTTAGGGGTCAACCCCCCCCCCCCCAAAAAAAAAACGAGATTGCCATTTTAAAGAAAATGCCATTTTGTATCTTTGGTGAATTGAGTTTGCAATTTGCTTTAAAACTCTGTTTTCTACGATTTTTAAAGATTTTTAATTTTTTTACCAACATGACGTCATCAAAACATTATTATCTCCCAAAATACTTAACCAATTTCAATAAATTTTTACAGCTTACGTATAATTTTTGTAAACTCAGCTACCAAAAATGTCAGCAACATGCACCTTATGTGTCAAAAGTTATTCAAGAAAAACCTCAGGGGGCGGGGGGCCTGTCAGGGCCCCCGTAGGGCGAGGGTTAATATCTTTCGATCGATTAATAGGCAACCGCAAGCCTTGAAAATGGAATCCAATCCACTGCAATTCCATTATAAAGACCAATTTCCAGGTCCAGTTAATTTAAACCGAATTGGTTAAAATACATTATGAATCGAATGGATTGACCCAGCCCATTTCGAACTCTGTTCTGCGCCACCCCATAGCCAGGTTCCCCATTCCCTCGAGTCCGTTCAGTCGCCTTAACCACACCGTTTCACCACCGCCTCGATTGCCGGGTGCGCTCAGCCTTCATCCCAGCGGGAGGGTACTCGCTTCATCACGCTGCCGGCGTGCCTGCCCCGCGCCCGCGGCGCACTAACTGAAGACAGATGAGCGGTCGCAGTTGGCCAGAGCTATGACCATGCATCACACCGCCGCCGCGCCGCTGCCGGCTTTGCAGCAAACGCAGCCGATGTGGAAGGTGGTGGCGGGCGGTGGGCGGTGGGCGGTGGGCGCGGGCCGCAGTGGAGCGGTGGGCGGTGGGCGGTGGGCGGTGGGCGGTGGGCGGTGGGTAGTGTTTCAGGTCGGTTCGGTTCGATTCCCGCAGCTTAGTTCAACACGCCATGAGAGCAACCGATAGAATGTTCATTTCAAAGTCTGTCCTTAACCACAATGCAGTGCAGTACCATGCACCTAAAGTGCCGCCGTAAGGTCTGAAGTTACCCACAATGCAGTACAGTACCATGCACCTACAGTGCTGCCTTACCATACAACATGTAGTGGTGGTGGAAGACGGTGGCGGCGGCGACAGTGGTTGGCCGATGTAGGCGGTGGTGGAAGACGGTGGCGGCGGGCGACAGTGGTGGGCCGATGTAGGCGGTGGTGGAAGACGGTGGCGGCGGGCGACAGTGGTGGACCGATGTAGGCGGTGGAGGAAGGCGGTGGTGGTGGGCGGCGGACGGTTGTGGTGGGCGGTGTGGACGGTTGTGGCAGGAGATGGTGGGCGGCATCGGTGGACAGTGGTGACAGCCGGTGTCGGACGGTAGGCTGCCTCTGCTGGTGACGATGGCGGAGATAACGGAGGTGGACGCGGGGCAGCTGTTGTATTGGCGCCAAGGATGCTGTTAACCAGCGGTATACGTGGGCGGTGTATAGTCGCGGCGGTGACGGCGGTGGCGGCGGTGGCGGCGGTGGCGGCGGCGGCGGCAGTGTTGCCAGCGGTGGCGACGGCACTGGTGGGGGTGGTGCCGCAGGCTGGCAATGCCCGCAGTGACGGGGGTGGGGACAGTCTGACCCCTGCTGTGTATTGATCCCACACCATGCAGAGGAGACAAGTGTACCAAAGCACGTGACATATGATATGTGCCGACTATACCGACTGTTCCGACGCACGTGACATATGACATATGCTGACTATATACCGACCGTTCCGACGCACGTGACATATGACATATGCTGACTATATACCGACTGTTCCGACGCACGTGACATATGACATATGATGACTATACAGACTGTTCCGACACACGTGACATATGCCATATGCTGACTATACAGACTGTTCCGACGCACGTGACATATGACATATGCTGACTATATACCGACTGTTCCGACGCACGTGACATATGACATATGCTGACTATACAGACTGTTCCGACGCACGTGACATATTATACGTGCTGAATATACAGACTGTTCCGACGCACGTGACATATGACATATGCTGACTATATACCGACTGTTCCGACGCACGTGACATATGACATATGATGACTATACAGACTGTTCCGACGCACGTGACATATTATATGTGCTGAATATACAGACTGTTCCGACGCACGTGACATATGACATATGCTGACTATATACCGACTGTTCCGACGCACGTGACATATGACATATGATGACTATACAGACTGTTCCGACGCACGTGACATATTATATGTGTTGAATATACAGACTGTTCCGACGCACGTGACATATGACATATGCTGACTATACCGGCTGTTCCGACGCACGTGACATATTATATGTGCCGACTGTTCCGACGCACGTGACATATGACATATGATGACTATACAGACTGTTCCGACGCACGTGACATATGACATATGATGACTATACCGACTGTTCCGACGCACGTGACATATTATATGTGCTGAAAATACAGACTGTTCCGACGCACGTGACATATGACATATGATGACTATACAGACTGTTCCGACGCACGTGACATATGACATATGCTGACTATAAAGACTGTGTGTACGGACTGCCCAGGCGAGGCCGGCGGTCGCTGCGTGAAAAGCTGGTCGGCGATCGCGGCGTGAATAGGCTAACCCAATGCGACTATGTAGTCGGAAGAGTTATGACTGGTAGTTGCATGTAAATATTGAGAGTGGTGGCGATTGCTGGGTCTCTGTAGGGAAAGGAAAAGACCCAATGTGTCCGGACTCTCACGGCTTTTCTTTTTGGTCTGGGTTCTTTTTGAACGAATTAATTCGGATACAGTACGTTGCTCAGTACGTTGCTTTACGAGCCACAAAACCAGATGCTGCTGATTCGGACCTCAGCTCTGAGGCAAAATGCTCCTTTGATGCATTCAGTGTTATTTGGTCTCACTAATCCAATGATATATAATGGATGTTAGGTTTTCACCAGTGACAGATTGTGTGGTATAGAGTATAGTCGATTACATAGGTGTGCTACCGCCGGATCATATTGGCTAGCCTATCACATCTTTGCAATGTTCTGAATGTACTATGATCATTTTAGCGCTCCCATAAAGGCTTGAATATCATAATTGTTCAAAAATATTTCATTTAAGGGATATTGCCACCTCCGGAGGATTTCTAAAAAGCAACTTAAATTAATGGTGGGGATCAACAATCATGTATGCTCAAGCTCAAACTTGCTCCTGCAGCACCTAAAGCAGTGTATCGGCAAAGCATTTTGTATTTATTTCTGACTCCAAAACGTTGGTCCCAGCTGTGTTCAGTACTAGATTCATGATGACCGCTCTCATCCAGTTTGGCTGTGGTATTGGCGCCCGCCCAAAGCCGAAGCGTAATAATTCGCCGAGACTTGACCTTGAAAAGTATATCTGTGCTATAACGTATAGGTCACATAACTCCTACGGTCCCAAAGTCGCCATAGCAATTATTGCTATTTTATTATGAAAGAGGCTAAGGTTGTTGAAAATATAATTAACTGCATACGCTTTTTAATTTTAAAGTGCACTGACGGAATGGTGATGTTGAGTTAGCAACATTCAAAAGAAAATAACAGTCCGCAAAGAAGTGATTCTAAATAGTGATGTGGCGACTCCAATTTTACGAATGCTTGGCAAGTATGAGTGGTGCAATTGTATTTTTTTATCTAATGGGGGAGTTTCGGGAACCAAATTCTGCAGGTGAAATCGGACACGCTTAATCGACCGATACACACCAACAACTCCACATTGGCCTGCGAGGTGGCAATATCCCTTTAAAATTTCAAACCGCTAAATACGTCTGATCTTCCTAGATCTTAAGCATTGATAAACTGTATTAGCTGAATTGTCTGCGGCTATGCAAACACCTTGATCACCCTATGCACATGGCTCTCGACCACTGCCCTGGTTTCTCGCGCTGACTAACGTCCTCCGACAGCGAACCCGGTGGGTCCGCCGGAAACGCCGACCGACTGCGCCATCCGCAACCGGACCCAGGCGTCGCTGCACATCGCGTGCACGGCCGGCGTGGCCGGCGGCTACCCGCAGACGTTCCACCTGGAGGCGTACCAGGCGCGCAGTCACGTGCTGCTCTCCAACCTGACCAGCGACCGCGCCGAGTTCGTGCTGGGCAGCCTCGGGCCCGGCGAGGAGGTGGTGGTGCATGTGTACTCGGTCACAGAGCGCGGCAAGAGCGGCCTCGTAACGCTCGAGGCCGATACGCTCAAAGTGGCGGAGCTGAAGACGAGGCAAGGTCAGTGGTGGCGTGGGTATCGGCGTGCGCTGACATATGAGTTGTAGGGTTTCCGTTTAAGCCTGCAACAATCATTTGGTTTCGGTTTGTTTCTTGTGTTTGTGTTTCATCATTTGAAAGAAAACTCCCGATCGTTAATATGTTCAGTTGATCCTGTGTTTAAACTTCCTGATTTTATTGGTTCCATGAGTAATGAAGCAGACGACTGAATTGGTCATGTTTCTGCAATCTAGTTGACGCCCCAAGGCAATCCCGAACGAGCTAAACCAATCAAAATATGCTGCCAGATTCATGGCTTTGAGCATTCTGCTTCCGCTTTTGAACAAGCAGTTCCGCTATTCAATTATATTTCCTCTTAAATCCACGAGGTTGATTGAATATCCCATCCCTCTAATGCAATCACTGATCTTGTAACCTGCTCCTCCCTATGTTCAAATCCTAGTTTTACTGATCCAGCACCACCCTCAAACCAACGACCGAAGCGACGATGTGGGGGCGTTGAGGGGTTTCGCTGTGGGTCAGCCCCCCCCCCCCCCCCCCCCCCCCAGTTCGTCGGGGTAGCTTCCCGCCACATGCCTTCGGCGTTGATCCTCGGGCCCGCGTGTGCCGCGTATCGACCCCACACTGGATAAATCGTCCTGGCAGGCAGCGTCGCGCTGTGTGTCTCTGGATTACAGGGTCGGTCGGCCGGGCGACGGGTGTGTGGTGTGCAAATGCCGCCGGATACAGCCGGGCCGTTTGTGTCTCAGCGCCGTCTACAGTTTGTGTCTCAGCGCCGGGATCTGCTCCATTGTGGCGCTTTATCTGCGCAGGAGTTGGTTTTCTTCCCAGAAGTATATTTCTGGAGCGGTGGCTGCCTACGCTGGCCGTGCCTCTGCGGCTTCGTCCCATTGCTCTTAGCGTTTTGATCTCCGTATAGCACACCGATGGTCCTGGAGGCAAGGTCTGGGCACTGCCCGGACTGCACCGCCTCTTCATCACAGGGCTCGGAGGGTGCGCGGGGAGATGGTGCGATGAATTCGAACAGTTGCACGCATTCTTCTAACAATATAGCACTGAAAACGGCTTCTGCCGACAAACCAACCCCCTGCTTCGACCGAGGCACAGTGCAGCTCGGCCTGTGGCAGCGTCCGTCCATCCGACGCTGACTGACAAGCGTTCCAATCTGGGAAAAACGCTCCAACGACGAAAGCAATCTCCCTCCACCACACCCAGGACGGCATCATAACTTTGACGCCATGATGTGGTTCCGTGATGCGCCTTTCAATGAGCCTTTACTTTACAAAACATGACTGTATAATTTTGCTTCTGTTCATCGACTTAAACACCTATTAGTGGCGGGGCAAATTCTGCCCACCCCTCAGGGTTTTCGCAGATATCTTCCGACCGGCGAGGAGCAGACCCATGACATTTTAGAACTTTTCCTAGAATTGAATTCCGCATATGGAGCCAAAATTTTGAGTTCCTAACCTTAACAGTGGCGGTTCCAGGGCCCAGTTTTTGGAGGATTTTTTTCAGTGACATTTAGCGATAATTCGGAGATGCGGTCTTCACGGCTTCTTCCTAACTGCCTGAAGTATAAGGGAATTGCAAAGATATACGGTGATTGAAACAAATGCAAATTAGTCGATTTTAGTCAACTATAATAAATATTTCACGGCAGAGGCGGATTCAGGGACTTGAAAAGGGGAGGTTTACAGGAAGTTTTTTTCAATATTTTTCCTCCCTTTTTCGCTAACCTGGCACCGCCTATGGATGCAAATGTGCTTTATAACTGTTGTGTCCGATGTCACAATATCGCACCATGTCATTTATCGAAAAAGAAGAAGACAAAAAAGTTTTATAAGGCATCTATTTTACCCCCAAATTTAGTGACCTGAAAACGCCTATGACTTTTGAATTTTAAAAAGTCACCATCATATTTCAATCCCAATTCAATCTCTATCGATCCCCATTAGTTGCGTTAAAATCGGTTGATAAACATGACAGC
>JAXIVJ010005361.1:15000-50000 GCA_036785665.1 Chirona hameri | reverse complement strand
AGTGACCCAGGACCATTGACCTGTGACCAACTAGTAGGTGACCAGTTTGCAAATTTTGTCGAAACCGCACGCTGTAACGGGTGAAAATTAAGTGTCTGTTTGAGATATACGGAGCTGGTTGAGCTGTAGATGCACGGCACGGTAGCCAACGTTGAATCACCATGTGTCAAGCTGCTTAGTAGTCGAGTAGCTTGCAGAAGATCTTCAAGAGACACACAAAATCGAAGCTCCATGTCCACGTCACAACAATTGAAGAAGAATACCATAAAACCCACGACTGACCCACGAGCAGCTACCCAGGGTGCTCTTGTCTCACTCGTGGGTTTTACGGCACACTAGGATGGTGAGAGCCAGGGACGGGCTGCCCTTTCAATGACGTCACGTTATGGCTTCGGTGGTGCCTCAGTCAGGTCACTATGACATTAACGATAAGGCCTATGTGGCGGTAGACAGGCCTATCTGGACATCAGCTGCGGCAGCCCACTGCCTGGCAAATGGTGTGGCAACGTGGCGTGGCGACGTGACCACGTGGCAAATGGTGCCGCCTTTTTACAGCTTCGAAATGTTGTTTATGTCCAGTAAGTTTCTACTGCCCTTATCACGAGGTGACATGTGAACAGCTGAATCTGTCGATATGTCACGTTATGAATGACGACTTATAATACTGTTGGCGTGATACCCAATGAGACGGGCCTATTTTTTGCAACATGTCAGTAACCTATCCAATAAATGCCAAAGTTGCCAATTTAGTGCCTGCGCTATTTAATTTGTTAAATTTGCTTGTTGTGAATTTATGAAGACTTGGCCGCTTTCCATTGACACAAACTATGATACTGAATTGTATGTCTGATAGGTCCGCACACAGTTCCTTCTACTGCGGGTCAACCGGATGCGTACATAGGTTTTTACCGATGCCAATATGCATGTTTAGTAAGACCAGAGCGCGATTGCCTACGAAAATCAAGGGAATAGTGATTGAATAGTGAACAGTGATTGTACGAAAGTGAGAAGCATTTCCAAGTTAGCAGCCTCTTATATTTGTTTCTCTTCACTTTCATGAGAAAGTTGAAATGCTGTTGTACGTGTTCTAGGCACCCTGCACCCAGCTCAGGCACCTATATATTACCGATCGATGCTGGTAAGGGAATATTTGCAATCGAGGTGTTTTTGAAATTACAGCACGAGCGAAGCGAGTGCGGTAACTTGAAAAAAAACACCGAGATCGCCAAATATTCACTTACAGCAGAGTTCGGAAAGTGATTTACCACATGCCGAGGCCCGAGACATCCTTTCAACATTAGCACGTGCTTTTGGGAAAAGCTTTCGGCCAGCTGCGGCTAGTGGTATAGGGACACTGCCTATATCGGATGATATCGCAAAAACCGGCTTTCTGTTATCCCTTCGGAATTAATTTATACTTTTATCCAATTATTGTGCTTAAATCTGGCATAATAAGACATGAAATGTTTTCTGACATTACAAATTTCGACAGAATGCTTAAGCAAAAATATAACTATTTATAATTGTTGCACAACGCTGAAATTAATTGATTTTGGTGCGTAGTGGTGAGCGGACCCGTCAAGGCTGGAAGAAAACCGAACTTTGACTTTGAATTTCGGTCGATGATATTGGGCAACTGGGCGCGAATTTCGAAAAACGGACTTCATAGTGTTAATCAGATGAGATTGTTCTTTAACATATACAATTTTGTTTTAAAGCGACAGTGTCCCTTTAACGGTATTTGAGAAGCGATTTTGACCTAGTTCATTTTGAATTTCCCAGGCAAACTGTTGAACAAATTTTCAGAAAGAAAGTGCCAGAACAGAAGCGCATACGACAATATGCCATAGCAGAGCATTGTTGAACACATTTTCAGACTCCGGTGCTTTTGATACAAAAGCGCCATGCAGTGTGTGGTTATGGTGGTGGCTCGGAGATTATGACACGTATAGTGTTGGGACAGTTTTGCGCTGGCTGCTATTTTCTGCATGACTGTGGACAAGGTGTGCTTGCCCATCGGCACGTTTCTAAACCAACTACTATCAGTGTTCTGAAATTACTTTGTGAATACATGCAGAGAGGTAACAAAACTGGCAAAAAAAACATGTGAAAAGGTAACAAAAATAAGAAAACCAAAATATATCTTAATTTTACTCACGCACTACACAAATATGAAATAAGTGATCATCCAGAGGTGAAACTCCTCATCAAGATTGTAAGGAATATGACAAGTTGATACAATTTAATATTTTTCAATGTTAGCATAACCACATACAAACTAGTTTCCTATTGACATTTTTCATTGTGAAATATACATTTCATAATATAACCAAGATATTGGTTATATTATATATTAAAATATACACAATTCAGCAAGCATAGTGATCCAGTTCACAGTTCAACTCAAGATTGTAAGGAATATGACAAAGATGATATAATTAAATAGTTTTCTCACAATTGTAAACACATTTCAGGCAGCATTGCATTACAAAGTAGGATGCAAAAGCATACCCATATTGGCCGAGTAGGTGAGATTTATTGTATATTTCACTCAAATCAGTGCATTCAAGTTATTCGCTATGTCAAGAACAATTTAGAAGCCTATACAATATACATGCCAACAGATGAACACGACAATGCAGGTATCTGTCCTATTATCCTATCCTATCTTCCCTGTCAGGTAGCGGGCTAATTCGGGGTCCGACATAGGGTCGCGATCCTCCTGCACTTCTAATGACCACATTTGGGCCCGCATTTACACGTACATTGCTCTAAACTCTGACAATGGATTTTTAGGCCGAGGTGAGCTTGGTTGGCCAGTCGATGCTTCCATGTCCAAAAGGTCGATCAGGTGAGCACTGCTGGCTGGAGGCTCCGGGCTGGCACTGGCCGCGAGGCTCACGCTGGCGAGGCCGGGCGTGTGTGACAGGCCGGGGGAGAGCGCGCCTGCCCAGGCAGAGGCGCGCAGCAGGCTCGGGGTCCGCGTCAATGGATAGCCACTCCTGGGACCCTGCTGGTTCGTGCGTGTTATATCCTTCGCCTCACTTGTAGGTGTTGTCTTGGAGGCTTCCCTAGAGGTGGCGGCTGTTGTAGTGTCTTGCGGTGACATTCCAGCTGTGAGTAGGACGGAGGTGGCGTTGCCTCGCACCACAGCAATGGAGAGGCGCTGCCAGAGCCACTCCGTCTCGCGTCTTTCTCCTGATGTCGCAGTCATGCGTGCTCACAGCTCTTCTATTAGAGTTCTGGTCGCCGGGCCGTAGGCGCCGCTGGTCTCGAACGCGACCGGCTCGAAGCGGCAGCGCTGGGCCAGGTCGGCGTACTTGTGCCGCTTCTTGACCTCGGCGTTCCTGGCAGCTTCACCAGCGGCGACTACAGCCGACGCTAGGTGACAGTCGGCCAACGTGTTTACGCACGTCGCATCCCACACCAAGGACATGCCGTTGGAGAACGGGTAGATGGTTACTTCATCTGGGCGCTTACCGTCTCCGCGGTCCATGCCACTGGGCTCGAGAAGAGGAGGGATACAGGCTGAGAGCAGAGCCCGCCTGACTGCGTCGTTCAGTGCTGTATGTCTGGGGTGTCTTCCAGCACTGAAACGACAAGTCAGGGAGTGGTAACCCTGGCTATCTGCCAGTGAGCCGCACTTACAGCGATGGGGGCTGCACACAACGGCTCCTACTCGCAAAGCGATGGAGATGCGCAGCGTCTCATTGCCCAGGAGGGTTCCTATGCTGGCTGAGGGTACAGCGCGCAGCCAGGCTCCACTCTCCGGGGCTGCCGCGCTATGCAGTCGTGCGCGGGCAAATTGGTTGGCCTGAGACAGCAGGGAGTTCCGGCGGCGCTCGACGATGACAGAGTCCCATGCTCTTTGCTGATGTTTTGCTTCGCCATCTGGCGTTCCTCTGTCACCGGCTTCACTCTGCCAATCTTCTATTGCCTTTGCACCTTCTCGTACGACAGAAGCGTCGCATGATGCGGGCAATATTGAAGATATGAGCTGCTGGCAGCGGTGAAGGGACGCCACATAGCTGGGCAATGCGACATCTTCTGTCCGTCTAAGCCCGAGGCCGCCGTACCTGATAGGTAAGACTGCCTGCTCCCAGCTGGTATCTTCAAATCTGACATTGGTCTGGTCTTGGAGGCTGGCTGGATACGGGAACGGATACGGGAACGGATACGGGAACGGATACGGGAACGGATACGGGAACGGATACGGGAACGGATACGGGAACGGATACGGGAACGGATACGGGAACGGATACGGGAACGGAACGGGAACGGATCAAATCAGTTGGTGATGGCTGATTTGAGGTCCGAGCCCATCGGCTGGAGAAGGTATGGCTGTCGATACATGGGGGCAGCTCTCAGAAGATATTGCAACTTCGGCAACCAGAGGCAGTTGCGAAGCAGGAAAAAGGCGCTGTGGGCGTCAAGACAGTGGAGGCGGTCCAAAACTCATTCTTGATCAAAAATTGGTTTATTAATCTGAGCATTAATTTATACGATGAAGCATGCAACGCTCAGGACGTACTCCCTTTTGGCTGATTCGAGAAAGGAGCTCATGAACAATTGAATAGGTCAGTAAACCGCCTTTGCCACACCGCACCCGCTCGGTCCTTGCCCAAAAGGGCGTTTTACTGGTGTATTGTAACTTAGCAACATATGTCGAATTTCGGGTTAAGATGGAAGGCCAATGATTGCTTTTAAAGTAAATGTTGAAAACGGCGAGTATTTGGTAAATATGTAATGGATATAGATATGTAATGGATATGTAAGATCGAATTAGAAGTTTGATACTCATCAAGACCCTCAACACAAAAGAAAGATGTATTTGTGGCTGGCCCGACTAAAGCAACATCGTGAGAAAATTGGAAAGGAAAAACTTGTGAGGGAATATTGAAGAAACTCTTCGAAGAAATGAGGAAGTCAGAACTCAACGAAGCGATATATTTGTATTCATGGAAGCAAAGAAACAGGAACCGGCATGGCACACCCCGCTGCTGAGACGTAGACGTAGACCCCTAGACCCCTTCTCAGGGGCGGATCCAGGGAGGGGGGCAACGGGGCTGGCAGCTCCCTCAATGGAAATTGGCGCCCCTGTGCCTTCGGCGCAGGGGCACTAGTTTTGCGCCGAAGGCGCAATCTGCGCGCCGCAGGTGCCCCCAAACCCCTGCAGGGCGCCCCCAAACCCATGGAGGGCGACCCCAGACCGATGGAGGGCGCCCCCAAACCCATGGAGGGCGCCTCCAATTCCGGGGAGTGCGCTTCCATGCCCAAAAAGCACCCCGAACTTCAGAACTTCGGAAGGGCGCCCTCGAAACTCGGAAGCGCGTCCTCGAACGCGATTAGGCATGCACACCGAATCTGAGGACGCGCTCCAAATCTGATGAGGGTGCCCTAAAATACATAGAGGGCGCCCCCAATCCCATGGAGGGTGCATCCCAATCTCATGGAGGGCGCTCCCAAATCCGGGGAAAAGCCCGATGCCCGAAAAGCACCCCAAACTTCGGAAGGGCGCCCCAAAACTCGGAAGTGCGCCCTTAAACGCGATGAGGTGCACCCTGAATCTGAAGAGGGCCCCCCAAACTCATGGAGGGCGCCCAAATCATAGCACCGTCAAAATGGCATGGGTGTGTTACAATAATGAGTTATTTTGGCGCGACACTGCAATTTTTTTCACGACAATCTTGGCCGCACCTCATGACCATGGCCACTGACTAATCCAGGGATGGGTGGGTGGAGGGGGGTTGGCATTAGGGGAAAATGCCCCCTTCCACATGGATATGGGGGGGGGGGCATTTAATACAACTATTCCCCCCCCCCTGCGCGTTCCTGCTTTGGCTGTAAGAAGTGATAACTAGTCCGTGCCCCTCGGGGGGGGGGGGCAAAATCTGCCCCTTCCCGGATTTTCTCAATTACTTGAACACTATGATAGATATCGAAGCGAACCTTTCAGTACCTTATGCTGCATAATCTTCTACTAAATAAATAAATATCTTCTACGTCTTTTTACCAAATGTCAATTAAATTGATGCAGTACTTTGGGAAATAATGACGTTTTATTGATGTCATGGCTTGCCATTTTTGGTGGAAAAACGATAAATGTTTGCAAAATCGTAGAACATCGAGTTGTGATGAAAATTGCACATACAAAACGTCAAAAGAAATGAAATTACATTTTCTTCAAAATAGCTATCTCGGATTTGCGTAGTTTTAGGTTTTTGACCCCCAAAAATAAACAAACTTATTTTTTTCAGGGAAAAAATACACAAAACCAATTGTTGATGATATTGAAGAAGAAGAAAAAACTGAAGACATATATTGGAGAACGAAGTATGGATAACCAAATTTCAAAGCAATATCTTTATTTTTTACTGACTTATGGCTCCCAAGTTTAGGTAACTCATGACGTCATTTTTTAAGTTACTTTGTTTTGGCTTCTAGTGACCAGATACAGACAAATAAATGCCAGCGCTATATTTCTAAGACCAAACTGGTCTAGAAACATGCCTTTTATTTATAATAATAAATTCCAAATTTGCACCTTATGTGACCTGACCTTGACCTGAGGGTCATTATATGGGGTCAGGTTGTGACAATGGCTACTACTATCGAATTATACGTGTAAACTAACCGATAAAACATGTGTAGCATGGCTTTTGTAGACCGCTTGCCAACAGTGATCTTTTGTGACCTGACCTTGACCTTGACCGTTGCTTACAATTTCACTTTTGTTTATGCAGGATATTCATTATACCTTTGAGAGCACTTTGTGTGATAATAGTCGCAACCTAAGGCCTTGGATGGAGAGTATGTCCTAAAAACTCAAATACCTCAATTTTGACATTTGACCTGACCGTGACCTGACATCTGAACTTATTTTGACAATTTCGCGTAAGTGTGTCTCATTGAGACCTGTCGAATGTCGCCTTGCGCGTCTCGCTGCGGTTATTGGTTCGGAAGATAACGAGGGGGCAGGATCTTCCCCAGCGCGGTGGGGCGTGTTCGACTGAATACACCAGCGGGGCGCGGGTTAGGTGATAATTAAACACTCCTCTCCCTTGTTAACGGCTTTTTTCGCACTGAAGGACCCCACGCGATATATTGGCGCTTTTGTATCAAAAGCGTCAGAGTCTGAAAATGTGTTCAACAATGCTCTGCTATGGCATATTGTCGTTTGCGCTTCTGTTCTGGCACTTCCGCGCTCAATATTCTGTTAAATAATTGTCTGGGAAAATCAAAATGACCTAGGTCAAAATCGTTTCCCAAATACCTTTAACATTAGCCGCAGCGGGTCAAAAGCTTTTCCTACAAGCACGTGCGAATGTTGAAAGAATATCTCGGCATGTGGTAAATGGTGAATATCTCCTATCCCTTCCTTGTGTTGGAAAAATTATGTTATATTTACTTCGCTTTATATGCTACGGACATCGTGCCTACCGGCACTCGGTCTTCCGCATAAGAACCTCAGTAAATATAACGAATTTTCCAACACCGGGCGGGAATATATGTAATATTTATAATCTCGCAATGTTTTACTGCCGTACTAGATTAGGTATATTGAGACATTCATCACAATGAGGTCGAATGCTTCGGCATGTTGTCGAATTATAAACAGAACTATCTATCTTCGTAAAGATTGCATTTCAATTCAAATACTTCAACCGTACCCCAGATCCTGACTCTACCCAGAAAGTTCCTTAGAGAAAGTAATTGTCCGATACCACGTCATGTTTGATTAGACGGTTGTTGACAAAAATGTCTCCGAGCGTTATATTGCTGTCTGTCAGCTAACCGATTGGCCATCGATTCTGTGAACGTCACTGAACGGCTCCATCTCGTTCAGCTTTGTCCTGCGCACATATGGTTTGACTCAAGTTACAACTTGGAAATAACGCATTTAACCCTCGCCCTACGGGTGCTTTTTCACCTTCGCCCTACGGGAGGGGTCCTAAAAAGACCGCCCTGTTAACTTCCAAACCAAGCAACATAGAGCAACGCAGTAAGAACCAACATGTTGCCTGTCATGTTTGGAATCTAAATGTTTGCAATTTTTAGGTTTCGGGTCAACGAGTTACCTTCCAGGTAAAATGAATGACCTCGATCGACCACGTCCAGAACAGCGATTTTGCTCTGTCAGAAAACCACAAAATGAGAAATTTATAAATGTAAATGAAAAGGCATATTCCTAGACCAGTTTTGTCTCAGAAATACAGAAAAGGTAATTATTTATTCGTATCTAGTCAAAAAAAAAGTCAAAAAAGGTTATTAAAAAAATTACGTAAAAAATGTTTTACAAAAATGACGATGAAAAAAAACGTAAAAAACTCCGTCAAAAATAGATATATTTCTTTGAAATTTGGTTTAAGTATTGTCCATACTCAGTTCTCTCGCATATATTCCGTTTTTTGTTAACATCTTTGAAAATGTTAATTTTGTGGTGATTTTTCCAAAACAAATCAGTTTTTGTTCATTTTGGGGTTAAAGACCCAAAATTTCGCAAATCCGAGACTACCATTTTAAAGAAAATGGCATTTGGTATCTTTTTAATTGCGTTTGCAATTTGCTTCAAAACGCTATTTTCTACGATTTGTCAAACATTTATCGTTTTTCCACCAACATGACGTCATCAAAACATCATTATTTCCCAAATTTCTCAACCAATTTCAATAAATAAAAAAATACAGCATACGCATAATTGGTGTATACTTAGCTACTGAAAATTTCAGCAAGATGCGCCGCATGTCTAAACAGTTATGCAAGAACAACCTCAGGGGGCTCGTTTTAGGAGCCCCCCCCCCCGTAGGACGAGGGTTAAGACGGCAGGGATGGTAAAAATGCTTTGAGTGCACCGCCTAAAAATGGCACGGTAAAAATGACCCCATCTGAGCTGGAGCCATTTTTGTAGCGCATGGAGTCTGTCACTAGCGCCACCTACCGCCGCCACGGGTTACGACACTGTTAATATTGGGAATATTCAACCAAAAAACACATGTACTTGACTTTATCAATTCCCAATTTCTTGCTCCATCAGAATATGATATTACGTATGCCAATTCTTACCTGTCTTTTCCTCTATAGACTGTTCGTGTCATTGCATCCATAAATCAGAATAGAGTTTCAATTATCCAATACATTTTAAATTAAGGAGTGATAAATTCATAGTAAGACTCAGAAGGGAAAAAAATAGTGGAAATAAGGTTTCATGTACACAGGGTGTTGTAAGACACCGTCTGGAGAAACAAATCAACAATTTGTCACATTCATACAGTCTCAATATTTTTCCAAGCCAATCCGCACATAATGCAAACAATCGAAGTGTACTTGGTAGCACTCCATTCCCAACATAAAATAAACAATATCCTGGACTGACACAATATCAATCAAATGAACTGTGTTTTTGCCATTTCCCAAAACACGCTCAAACAAATTTGCACTAATAATGCATAAGCTTATGGTATATGTTAAAAAGGATATTGCAAAATATACCAGTTTAATAGCTGCCTGTGTTGTCACTCATAAAAACATAAAATAAAAGTGCAACAAAGAGCCTCTTGGGCCCATCCGAGGTTACCCCCCCCCCCCCCCCTCCACCAGTCTCGCCCCCAGGGGTGGTAAAAGTGCTTTGAGTGGCCCGACCAAAAGTTGAACATACAAAAATGACCCCATCTCAGCTGGGGTCATTTTTTTACTTCACATGAATACCATAACACCTGGCTGCACACTCACATCATCCCTATATGTTAACCCGCTCCGTGCCGGGGGGGGGGGTGTTTAGACACCTCACTCAGGTTTTTCGCGGATAGCGGGAAAACGGCGGCGCGAACTGCCGCCGTTTTTGACACAGCTGTTTGGGCATCAATTGTCCACATTATGCAAACAAATATACCTCGGATCATCTCAGGTCAGGTCACCAGACCAGGTCACGTGACCCTTCCTCCAAAAGAACTTGTGGTCGTATTTTTGTTCAGTGACCCCTACAGGGTCAGCCGAGGTCATCCGAGGTCACCAACAGTGTTATGGTAATAACTCTTGACATAATGACGATAGAGAAGTGAAACCGAAACCAATGTGTTTATCTCGTCACGGCACGTCTTCCCAAATGCAACATGACCTACTTGGGTCACCACTTGACCTTGATCTGAGGTCACATTTTTAAGTTGACCTAACCTGGTCAACACTAATATGAGTCGAAGCGCCTTGACGAGACAAACAAGATGGCATCAACATGCTTGCCTTGTCTTCATTACGTAAAAAGCTATTTGTGATAAACTGTTTTGTAGAAAAATAGCCTTTTGACATTTGATGAGCTCTGGAGCCTAACTATTGACCTGAGCTAGAATCTAAGGATTAACACTTTACGATTTAATTTAACGATTTAAACGATTAAAGAACGATTAACGACACTTTAACGATTTAATTTCTTAGCTTCCCTTTGATTTTCCCCGTTTCTGCTTAGCTATCATAGTTCCTGTCATATCTGGGAGGTTCTGGAGCGAAGTCCTAAAACTGGAAAATCTGACATTTGATGACCTCTGGTGACCTCAATATTGACTTGAGGAAAACATATCCGAAGTACCTTCGAATGTACTTGTCGAGAGCTTTCGAACACCTTTTTTGGAGTCTTTCTAGCCCTTTTAGTTTTCGAGTTAGAGGGGGTCTACGCCCCCCCCCCCGCACGACCAAGGTGGCGCCAAGCACCGGCACGGCAGGGGTTAAAACCAAACAAAGATCTATAGCTAATTATTGGGCGATATTTGCTTTTGCACACCTTTATATAGGTAAACTGAATATTTTATACTAATTCTACATGTCTAATTTCATCAGAACTGCACTCACAACAGGGACATTCTCAGTACTTACCAAACAATAATAATTTGTATCACCCGTCAATTGCCTCAGCCGACCGCCCGCAACGACTCCGCCATACAACTGAAATGTAAAGAACGTGGGGCAGAAATGCGTCAGATACCAAGTTTTTTTCTTCATATGACGTCATATGTATCTGGTCGACCACTAAACCCTATCACGCTCTCACTAAACCTCCGTTCCTGGCGGAGCGCAGGACTTGTATTTGAGACCGAAAGTCGGCCGCGCTGCGGCCGCCAATGCCGTGACCTTGCTGGATACATATCTGACGCATTTCACACAAAAACAAACACGTTGCTTACATTTTAGTTGTAGATTTGTGGAGCAACTCCGCGCAGTGGTAAGATACTTGTCTTCTGTGCCGGGGACCGGGGTTCAATCCATCGGCGGGCCTCTGAAAAAGTCTGCCCGGCTCCCCATACCCCTCGGAACAGGGTGAGAGTTCCAATTAGCACCTTGGTCCCAAGAGGATACGGTGCTTGGTCCACAAACCAAACCAAACCAACCTTTTAACATCAGCGAAGGAGTAAGATAAGAGCTCCTTCGCTGTCAAAATAGGAGTGACTTAGGAGCAAAATGTTATTTAGATAAGTTGGAGAGCTTGAATCGGTCTTTCTTTCAGGGCATGTTGTTTGTAATTCATGAGAAAGTTGGCAATATGGGTGAATTCATGAGAAAGTTGGCAATATGGGTGAAATTAAATTATTGAGAATCAAGAGCTGAAACGCAACTGCTAATTTTACCAATGTAAATGTACATACATGCTGACGTGATGAATATGATGATTAAGTGAATATTACATCTGAAGTGGTTTTGACGATCAGTATTTCTAAGGACATGATCGCTTAGTAAATTTTCCCAGGAATGACATAGCCATAGGTAATTATTTTTACTGGCATTTTTACCCCCGAGTACTTCATGGGAAGGAGCATTTTGTCCCCGACCTTATCCATAAAGACAGAACACTTTACCACCCCTGTAAGACGGGTTTGGAGAGCAGGTTGTGCTATAGCTTTAGCATGTCTTAGTCTTCATATTGTGTTTGTCTGGACGTCATAGCAATGACAAAGCATTCAGATATTCTGTGCCCGCTGCCACCATGGTATTTTACTTGCATTACGGTGGAACAGGAGATACAAATGGTCTCTGTTGCTGATTATCATAGCAGATGAGAGCGGCCACATATCCAAGCTGCCACATCTGAGCTGCCACATCTGAGCTCCGTCTCATCTGAGCTCCGTTTCATCTGAGCTCCGTCTCATCTGAGCTCCGTCTCATCTGAGCTCCGTCTCATCTGAGCTCCGTCTCATCTGAGCTCCGTCTCATCCAAGCTGCCACATCTGAGCTCCGTCTCATCTGAGTTCCGTCTCATCTGAGCTCCGTCACATCTGAGCTCCGTCTCTTCTGAGCTCCGTCACATCTGAGCTCCGTCTCATCTGAGCTTCGTCTCATCTGTGCTACCGTGCCGTGCAGTTCGGTCCGGCTCGCCATTTGTGCTCCCTCTGCATAGTGGCATTCATACGCGATGCTCGCCACCGAAAAGCCAGCGCGGAAATCATTCATCTTGCCCGTTGTCTGGAACCCAGACAAAGGTCCTATTTTAGTCGGAAACCCTTCTCTGGACGATGGAATGCGAGAAACTGCGATCAGCGATGCTACTATTAAAGATATGTATGCATTCTCTTTAAAACCGTTAAATATAATAGCATCGTAACTGTCACATGTCCTTCAATATACATGATTAAACGGTATTCCACCTTCAACAACAGCGGTTCGGCAGAGCTACCCCAGATCCATATTGTTCGACTGGAGGACTCTCACCAGCTCCATGTTGTTTCGGAGCAAACCGGCTTTCTCCTACACCTAACACGATGCACGAAGCAATCACTGTATAGCTGATGTGACTACCCGGTTAACGCTTACACCACTAGTGGTCATCTTACTGATTATGTAACTCTGTACTCCAGGGGACCAGGCCTATGGTCTGCAGTTTACACCGCTGGAGGTCATCTTACTATGTAACTCTGTACTGCAGAGTACGAGGCCTATGGTCTGCAGTTTACACCGCTGGAGGTCATCTTACTATGTAACTCTGTACTGCAGAGGACGAGGCCAGTGGTCTGCAGTTTACACCGCTGGAGGTCATCTTACTATGTAACTCTGTACTCCAGGGGACGAGGCCAGTGGTCTGCAGTTTACACCTCTAGTGGGCATCTTACTATGTAACTCTGTACTGCAGAGGACGAGGCCAGTGGTCTGAAGATTACACCTCTAGTGGGCATCTTACCATGTAACTCTGTACTGCAGAGGACGAGGCCAGTGGTCTGCAGTTTACACCGCTGGAGGTCATCTTACTATGTAACTCTGTACTCCAGGGGACGAGGCCAGTGGTCTGCAGTTTACACCTCTAGTGGGCATCTTACTATGTAACTCTGTACTGCAGAGGACGAGGCCAGTGGTCTGCAGTTTACACCTCTAGTGGGCATCTTACTATGTAACTCTGTACTGCAGAGGACGAGGCCAGTGGTCTGAAGATTACACCTCTAGTGGGCATCTTACCATGTAACTCTGTACTGCAGAGGACGAGGCCAGTGGTCTGCAGTTTACACCGCTGGAGGTCATCTTACTATGTAACTCTGTACTCCAGGGGACGAGGCCAGTGGTCTGCAGTTTACACCTCTAGTGGGCATCTTACTATGTAACTCTGTACTGCAGAGGACGAGGCCAGTGGTCTGAAGATTACACCTCTAGTGGGCATCTTACTATGTAACTCTGTGCTGCAGAGGACGAGGCCAGTGGTCTGCAGTTTACACCGCTGGTGGGCATCTTACCATGTAACTCTGTACTCCAGAGGACGAGGCCAGTGGTCTGCAGTTTACACCTCTAGTGGGCATCTTACTATGTAACTCTGTAATGCAGAGGACGAGATCAGTGGTCTGCAGTTTACACCGCTGGAGGTCATCTTACTATGTAACTCTGTACTGCAGAGGACGAGGCCAGTGGTCTGCAGTTTACACCTCTAGTGGGCATCTTACTATGTAACTCTGTACTGCAGAGGACGAGGCCAGTGGTCTGAAGATTACACCTCTAGCAGGCATCCTACTATGTAACTCTGTGCTGCAGAGGACGAGGCCAGTGGTCTGCAGTTTACACCTCTAGTGGATCTTACTATGCAACTCTGTACTGCAGAGGACGTGGCCAGTGGTCTGCAGTTTACACCTCTAGTGGGCATCTTACTATGTAACTCTGTAATGCAGAGGACGAGGCCTATGGTCTGCAGTTTACACCTCTAGTGGGCATCTTACCATGTAACTCTGTACTGCAGAGGACGAGGCCAGTGGTCTGAAGATTACACCTCTAGTGGGCATCTTACTATGTAACTATGTACTGCAGAGGACGAGGCCAGTGGTCTGCAGTTTACACCTCTAGTGGATCTTACTATGCAACTCTGTACTGCAGAGGACGAGGACAGTGGTCTGCAGTTTACACCTCTAGTGGATCTTACTATGCAACTCTGTACTGCAGAGGACGAGGCCAGTGGTATGCAGTTTACACCTCTAGTAGGCATCTTACTATGTAACTCTGTAATGCAGAGGACAAGGCCTATGGTCTGCAGTTTACACCTCTAGTGGGCATCTTACTATGTAACTCTGGAATGCAGAGGACGAGGCCAGTGGTCTGCAGTTTACACCTCTAGTAGGCATCTTACTATGTAACTCTGTAATGCAGAGGACAAGGCCTATGGTCTGCAGTTTACACCTCTAGTGGGCATCTTACTATGTAACTCTGGAATGCAGAGGACGAGGCCAGTGGTCTGCAGTTTACACCTCTAGTGGGCATCTTACCATGTAACTCTGTACTGCAGAGGATGAGGCCAGTGGTCTGCAGTTTACACCTCTAGTGGGCATCTTACTGACTATGTAACTCTGTACCACAGAGGACGAGGCCAGTGGTCTGCAGTTTACACCTCTAGTGGGCATCTTACTGACTATGTAACTCTGTACTGCAGGGCACGAGGCCAGTGGTCTGCAGTTTACACCTCTAGTGGGCATCTTACCATGTAACTCTGTACTGCAGAGAACGAGGCCAGTGGTCTGCAGTTTACACCTCTAGTGGGCATCTTACTATGTAACTCTGTACTGCAGAGGACGAGGCCAGTGGTCTGCAGTTGACACCGCTGGTGGGCATCTTACTATGTAACTCTGTACCACAGAGGACGAGGCCAGTGGTCTGTAGTTTACACCTCTAGTGGATCCTACTATATATCTCTGTACTGCAGAGGACGAGGCCAGTGGTCTGAAGATTACACCTCTAGCAGGCATCCTACTATGTAACTCTGTGCTGCAGAGGACGAGGCCAGTGGTCTGCAGTTTACACCTCTAGTGGGCATCTTACTATGTAACTCTGTACTGCAGAGGACGAGATCAGTGGTCTGCAGTTTACACCTCTAGTGGGCATCTTACTATGTAACTCTGTAATGCAGAGGACGAGGCCAGTGGTCTGCAGTTCACACCGCTGGTGGGCATCTTACCATGTAACTCTGTACTGCAGAGGACGAGGCCAGTGGTCTGCAGTTTACACCTCTAGTGGGAATCTTACTATGTAACTCTGTACTGCAGAGGACGAGGCCAGTGGTCTGCAGTTTACACCTCTAGTGGGCATCTTACTATGTAACTCTGTACTGCAGAGGACGAGGACAGTGATCTGCAGTTTACACCTCTAGTGGGCATCTTACCATGTAACTCTGTACTGCAGAGGACGAGGCCAGTGGTCTGCAGTTTACACCGCTGGAGGTCATCTTACTATGTAACTCTGTACTGCAGAGGACGAGGCCAGTGGTCTGCAGTTTACACCTCTAGTGGGAATCTTACTATGTAACTCTGTACTGCAGAGGACGAGGCCAGTGGTCTGCAGTTTACACCTCTAGTGGGCATCTTACTATGTAACTCTGTACTGCAGAGGACGAGGACAGTGATCTGCAGTTTACACCTCTAGTGGGCATCTTACCATGTAACTCTGTACTGCAGAGGACGAGGACAGTGGTTTGCAGTTTACACCTCTAGTGGGCATCTTACTGACTATGTAACTCTGTACTGCAGAGGACGAGGCCAGTGGTCTGCAGTTTACACCTCTAGTGGATCTTACTATGCAACTCTGTACTGCAGAGGACGAGGACAGTGGTCTGCAGTTTACACCTCTAGTGGATCTTACTATGCAACTCTGTACTGCAGAGGACGAGGCCAGTGGTCTGCAGTTTACACCTCTAGTGGGCATCTTACTATGTAACTCTGTACTGCAGAGGACGAGATCAGTGGTCTGCAGTTTACACCTCTAGTGGGCATCTTGCTATGTAACTCTGGAATGCAGAGGACGAGGCCAGTGGTCTGCAGTTTACACCTCTAGTGGGCATCTTACCATGTAACTCTGTACTGCAGAGGATGAGGCCAGTGGTCTGCAGTTTACACCTCTAGTGGGCATCTTACTGACTATGTAACTCTGTACTGCAGGGCACGAGGCCAGTGGTCTGCAGTTTACACCACTAGTGGGCATCTTACCATGTAACTCTGTACTGCAGAGAACGAGGCCAGTGGTCTGCAGTTTACACCTCTAGTGGGCATCTTACTATGTAACTCTGTACTGCAGAGGACGAGGCCAGTGGTCTGCAGTTGACACCGCTGGTGGGCATCTTACTATGTAACTCTGTACCACAGAGGACGAGGCCAGTGGTCTGTAGTTTACACCTCTAGTGGATCTTACTATGTAACTCTGTACTGCAGAGGACGAGGCCAGTGGTCTGCAGTTTACACCTCTAGTGGGCATCTTACTGACTATGTAACTCTGTACCACAGAGGACGAGGACAGTGATCTGCAGTTTACACCTCTAGTGTGCATCTTACTATGTAACTCTGTGCTGCAGAGGACGAGGCCAGTGGTCTGCAGTTTACACCTCTAGTGGGCATCTTACTATGTAACTCTGTACTGCAGAGGACGAGGCCAGTGGTCTGCAGTTTACATCTCTAGTGGGCATCTTACTGACTATGTAACTCTGTACTGCAGAGGACGAGGCCAGTGGTCTGCAGTTTACACCTCTAGTGGGCATCTTACTGACTATGTAACTCTGTACTGCAGAGGACGAGGCCAGTGGTCTGCAGTTTACACCTCTAGTGTGCATCTTACTATGTAACTCTGTACTGCAGAGGACGAGGCCAGTGGTCTGCAGTTTACACCTCTAGTGGGCATATTACTATGTAACTCTGTACTGCAAAGGACGAAGCCAGTGGCCCGCAGTTTACACCGCTGGTGGGCATCTTACTATGCAACTCTGTACTGCAGAGGACGAGGCCAGTGGTCTGCAGGTTACACCTCTAGTAGGCATCTTACCATGTAACTCTGTACCACAGAGGACGAGGACAGTGGTCTGCAGTTTACACCTCTAGTGGTCATCTTACTGACTATATATCTCTGTACTGCTGAGGACGAGGCCAGTGGTCTGCAGTTTACACCGCTGGTGGTCATCTTACTATGTAACTCTGTACTGCAGAGGACGAGGCCAGTGGTCTGCAGTTTACACCTATAATGGGCATCTTACTATGTAACTCTGTACTGCAGAGGACGAGGCCAGTGGTCTGCAGTTTACACCTCTAATGGTCATCTTACTATGTAACTCTGTACTGCAGAGGACGAGGCCAGTGGTCTGCAGTTTACACCTCTAGTGGGCATCTTACTATGTAACTCTGTACTGCAGAGGACGAGTGCAGTGGCCTGCAGTTTACACCTCTAGTGGGCATCTTACTATGTAACTCTGTACTGCAGAGGACGAGGACAGTGATCTGCAGTTTACACCTCTAGTGGGCATCCTACTATGTAACTCTGTACTGCAGAGGACGAGGCCAGTGGTCTGCAGTTTACACCTCTAGTGGGCATCTTACCATGTAACTCTGGAATGCAGAGGACGAGGCCAGTGGTCTGCAGTTTACACCGCTGGAGGTCATCTTACTATGTAACTCTGTACTGCAGAGGACGAGGCCAGTGGTCTGCAGTTTACACCTCTAGTGGGCATCCTACTATGTAACTCTGTACTGCAGAGGACGAGGCCAGTGGTCTGCAGTTTACACTAATGGTGATAATATTACTATGTAACTCTGTAATGTAGAGGACGAGGCCACTGGTCTGCAGTTTACACTTCTAGTGGGCATCTTACTGACTATGTAACTCTGCAGAGGACGAGGCCAGTGGTCTGCAGTTTACACCGCTGGAGGTCATCTTACTATGTAACTCTGTAATGCAGAGGACGAGGCCAGTGGTCTGCAGTTTACACCTCTAGTGGGCATCTTACCATGTAACTCTGTACCACAGAGGACGAGGCCAGTGGTCTGCAGTTTACACCGCTGGTGGGCATCCTTCTGGGCGCCATCATTGCGCTGCTGCTGATCGCTCTGGCGGTGGTGCTCACCCTGAGGCGGGTCAGGGCACGTGAGCTGAGGTCAGCTCGCCGCGAAACGGAGGAGAGCAGGGAGAAAATGCTCGGTATGCACACCATGGACAGCGACTGTGTCGGAGACAAGAGTCCCGACGTTGTGCCCTGCACCAGCACCCTGCTCGACGGGAGAAAAGGTGAGTGCAGTGGCGGTGGGAGTCCCTCGTCAGGAGAAAAGGTGAGTGGAGTGGTGGTAGGAGTCCCTCGTCAGGAGAAAGGGGTGAGTGGAGTGGTGGTGGGAGTCCCTCGACAGTAGAAAAGGTGAGTGGAGTGGTGGTGGGAATCCCTCGACAGGAGAAAAGGTGAGTGGAGTGGTGGTAGGAGTCCCTCGTCAGGAGAAAGGGGTGAGTGGAGTGGTGGTGGGAGTCCCTCGATAGGAGAAAAGGTGAGTGGAGTGGTGGTGGGAGTCCCTCGACGGGAGAAAAGGTGAGTGGAGTGGTGGTAGGAGTCCCTCGTCAGGAGAAAAGGTGAGTGGAGTGGTGGTAGGAGTCCCTCGTCAGGAGAAAAGGTGAGTGGAGTGGTGGTGGGAGTCCCTCGACAGGATAAAAGGTGAGTGGAATGGCGGTAAAAGTCCCTCAACAGGAGAAAAGGGTGATTGGAGTGGTAGTAGGAGTCCCTCGTCAGGAGAAAGGGGTGAGTGGAGTGGTGGTGGGAGTCTCTCGACAGGAGAAAAGGCGAGTGGAGTGGCGGTAGGAGTCCCTTGTCAGGAGAAAAGGTGAGTGAAGTGGTGGTGGGAGTCCCTCGACAGGAGAAGTGGGTGAGTGGAGTGGTGGTGGTAGTCCCTCGACAGGAGAAAGGGGTGAGTGGAGTGGTGGTGGGAGTCTCGACAGGAGAAAAGGTTAGTGGAGTGGTGGTGGGAGTCCCTCGACAGGATAAATGGGTGAGTGAAGTGGTGGTGGGAGTCCCTCGACAGGAGAAAGGGGTGAGTGGAGTGGTGGTGGGAGTCCCTCGACAGGAGAAAAGGTGAGTGGAGTGGTGGTGGGAGTCCCTCGACAGGAGAAAAGGCGAGTGGAGTGGCGGTAGGAGTCCCTCGTCAGGATAAAAGGTGGGTGGAGTGGTGGTGGGAGTTCCTCGACAGGAGAAAGGGGTGAGTGGAGTGGTGGTAGGAGTCCCTCGACAGGAGAAAAGGTGAGTGGAGTGGCGGTAGGAGTCCCTCGACAGGAGAAAAGGTGAGTGGAATGGTGGTAGGAGTTCCTCGACAGGAGAAAGGGGTGATTGGAGTGGTGGTGGGAGTTCTTCGACAGGAGAAAAGGTGAGTTGAATAGTGGTAGGAGTTCCTCGACAGGAGAAAGGGGTGACTGGAGTGGTCGTGGGAGTCCCTCGACAGGAGAAAGGGTGAGTGGAATGGTGGTAGGTGTTCCTCGACAGGAGAAAGGGGTGATTGGAGTGGTGGTGGGAGTCCCTCGACAGGAGAAAAGGTGAGTGGAGTGGCGGTAGGAGTTTCGATGTTGCATGCAATATTCGAACGCTAATAAAACTTGACAGGATATGACAATCAGATGTGTTAACATTATCTTCAACCACTCCAGCCCATGGCAATTCCCGGCAGCACTTTTGTAGCGCGTTGCTGTTGGTATATTTTATATTTAGGCTGTTCCAGCGCCCTCACCCGGATTAGGTTGAGGCCTTATTTTATCCACCGGCCGTTCCCGCGCCTCAACTAAAATCGGTTCAGCCTCCACCAACCTCAACCGGATGAGCAAAATCTCAACCGCTCGTCGAGTGGATGAGATCGGGCAAAGTCGGTTTACGGCAGCTATGGCGCACCAGTGACAAACTTTTGTAAACATTTTTCGGCGCCATTCGCGAAGAGCATTGTGGACAGCTTTTGTATGGATTCCATTGCTGTTTATATCTATGTTAAACGCACGGAGGATACAAATACCTCAGCTCATTTCTGACACGCACGGTAAAACGCAAAACTGCGAAGAATAAATCATTTCTGGATTAAGGTGGCTGCACACTGCGTCATTCGGCGCGCAATATCGCGGAATGAAGCAAGTTCGGACGAGCTTTTTCTGTGCTAAACACCGCGGAACCGCGGAATGTCGCAGTGATATCTCTCGCCGATTGGCCCAGTGTGCGGCCCGCATTACAGCGGAGACCGTGACCGTGAATTCGCACCCAAACAAATGATGGCCAACAGCTGATAATTCCACCGAGTCTCTACCGCTTGTTCTCGCGCGCCGCTCCACCGCACCTCCACCGGGCACGTCTCAACCTATTCCGGGTGAGGGCGGGTGAAGGCGCTGGAGCAGCCCCATTGTCTGTCAGCTGAAGGCAGCATTGTATATTGCTCCGTTATGTGCCGAGTATGGTGTGAGCCGTGTAATATGACAAGCTATTTACATGAAACTGGTCGCTGTTAAGCTCAGGCGGTTATGAATGGATTATTTCAGTTTAGCATGTCGCATTATCATCTAATTCGAATAATAACAGTTTTCAGGAAAAATTTTGCGTTTGGGGCGATTGGGGCGATTGGGGCGTTTGGGGCGATTGGGGCGATTGGGCGTTTGAGGTAAATGGGTCTATAGCTCGTAAGAAAACGGCTTTTTCAGGTGATTTTTGGTATCAATCGCAACTTTATGAATTAATTCATTTTTCTGGAAAATCCATTTTAATGATAACACCATAGTTTACTTAAAATTAACAATTTCATCTTAACCCTATTTGTAACAGGGGGCGGAGTCCGCCCCCCCTCATGTTTTTCCCATATATCTCCAGAACGGCTAGGAGCAGGCCCATGAAATTTTGGGACTTTTCATAGAATTCAATAGCGCATTTGGAGTCAAAATTTTGAGTTCTTAACCTGAACAGAGGCGGTTCCAGGGTACAGTTTTGGGTGGGTTCGGAGGCGATATTTGGCGATAATACGGAAATGCAATCTTCACGGTTTCTTCCTAACTGCCTCAAGTATGAAGGAGTTACATCGGTTCAAGGTGATTGAAAAAAGTGAAAGTTAGTTGATGTTAATGAAATATCATAAAAATTACATGGCAGAGGCGGTTTCAGGGGCTTGAAAAGGGAGAGGGAGTTTCCAGGAACTATTCAATGCTTGGCGGGAAGCAAATAGAGCAATGTAAGGGACATTGATAGTTATCAAGATGTAAAAGATAGCTTCTGCTTCCATTATTTGCATAATTTATTACATATAGAGTTTCAGGGGCGTGTTCAGGCACATGAAAAGGGGGTGACTGTCTTGGTGATGACGATATGCCAGCGATAACGGCGCAATAGACGTTTAGCTTATAATGATATATGCACATATGAGGCCAGAAAAGGGAATAAAGCCATTTTTTTGCAGAGGCGCGCTCAGGAATGGAAGAAAGGGGGTCATATTATTGCAAGGAAACTAAGAGGCATGGGCGTACAATTACATAACATACTGCAGTTTTCGGATGAAACACGCAACACAGGCTACTCTACGAACGATTATAAGATAATTGGCGAGTCCAGGTAGGGTAAAAAGGGGGGTAAGCAATGTTAATTGAAGTTGTAAGTGAAATAGTCAGTGTTGACTAGTTAGTATCAAAATAGCGGATAATATACTTATCAAAAGGTATTGAGCCGCCCCAGTTTGGATCCTGGATACGCCTATGATGAAGTACAACATGCAAAAAGGAACTATCTATGATCAGTAACATATTTATAGTGCTGGGTAGCAACTTGTCTGCGGTTAATATTTTTCCCAATTTTACCCCCCTTTTCACTAACCTGGTACCGCCTATGGCAAAAATATGATTTGTAACTGTTTTGTCTAATGTCACAATCACATACCATTCCATTTATTAAAAAAACACATAAAAAATGGTTTTATTACGCATTTACTCCACCCCCATATTGAGTGACCTGCACACGCCTATGATTTTTGCATTTTCAAACGCCACTGTTATATATCAATTTACAATTCAATCTCTATCGATTCGTATTAATTGTGTTAAAATCGGTCGATAAACATGGAAGCTATGTTGGATCAAAAATACCACTAAAATTTGTGGTTTTTGGCCCCCTGTTGCCCCCCTATCAAGAATGTATATTTTTTTTTTAGAAATGTAGATCGTGTTGAGGGGAACCAAACGCCGTTTCATTTTTGACAATCGGACGGGTAGATCTCGAGATCTCCGGGGGGCGGAATCCCCCCCCCCCTGTTACAAATAGGGGTAGCCAGGAGCCTGTTACAAATAGGGTTAAACTATCTGTGTTGTTGCTAGAAAGCTGGGGTGTTTGTGCGACGTCATCTTGCTCTAATCCCGGAAGTGGTTGGTTCGGGAAATGGTCATATTTTGCAACGACATGGTTTTCAGGAATAATAGCTTATTTCAATGAAAACTAGATTAATTACTCCATTCATATTTGCAGTCATATTCACTTTTGAAAGCTAGAATTAATGATAATTAGCGATTTCGCTTTAATCATTTGTTGTAAGATGACGGGAATGCTGGCTCCGGCTCTGCGCTGGCTCTGCGCAGGCGCCGCCGCCCGGCACCATAGCGATGGGACGGCCGGTCGCCTTACGTCACTTTGCACACGTGGCTCCGGCGCCGGCCGGCTGGTCACCATGGCCACCAGCCGGCCGGTCGCCTGACGTCACGTTGCGCATGCGCAGAGCCGCGGTCGGCGCCCAGCAATGGCGTCCGTTCGATCTAGAGCAACCATTTTTGAGTTTTCAGTACCAGTGGCTGCCGAAAGACCGCATTTTCCATGGGTTTATAAGTGCCTTTTCTGAGGTCTTTTCAGCTTTTTGTGAGATTCATCAATTAATCAATTAATCAAGGATTGTTCCGGTTTTCGGAAACTAACGAGGTTACCGCTCTAAATTGGACGATCTCAGCGGGACGGAGCGACGTTGAAGGCCTGTGAGCGACGGCCTGTCTATGCTTTTGGCATTTGATTACGTTTTTCATCATAATGTTATATTTTTTGCCATTAATATCCTCAGTTTTGCCCTAACTAACCGTCAATTTCGTATTTTATTTAATCAAAGCTGAATATCTGGTGTACTTATTAGCTTCCTTTGGTGCGTTTTCTGTATGTTCTGTAGAAGGAACTAACACAACCCAAAATTGCCAGATTTGCTCATGAATGTGAATATTAAAAGCAAACTAACGGTAAATGTTGCAATGTATGAGCATATACTTATAGATTCATTCATAAAATTGTGATTGCTACCAAAACTCACCGGAAAAAGCTGTGTCCTTACAAGCTATATACCCATTTACCCCAAACGCCCCAATCGCCCCAAACGCAAAATCCTTCGTGAAAACGGCTAATAGAACACTTATTCATAAGCATTGAGTGCCAATGCAATATAAACACCCTGTTTAATCACTACGATTTTGGGACCTCTTGGCTTTATATGAATAGCATGCTGTTCTGTGCTGCTATTTTGTGAACCGTTAACATCCTGCTGCTATTTTGTGAACCGTTAACATCCTGCTGCTATTTTGTGAACCGTTAACATCCTGCCATATCGACGCCAGACACGCAACGCATTATGACTTGACATTTCATGCCAGTTCACATACATTTGATATGAATTTTGATTATAGTAATGGTCATGCCACGCCACCAGTATGGGTCTCGCGGACTCCGTGTTCAGTCACCTGTCAAAGTGGGATGACCCATACTAGCCGTTCTCACGAAGGATTTTGCGTTTGGGGCGATTGGGGCGATTAGGACCTTTGGGGGTAAATGGGTTTATAGCTTGTAAGAACACGGCTTTTCCCGGTGATTTTTGGTATCAATCACAATTTTATGAATTAATCTATAAGTATATGCTCTTACAATGCAATATTTACCGTTAGTTTGCTTGGAATATTCACATTCATGAGCAAATCTGGCAATTTTGGGTCGTGTTAGTTCCTTCAACAAAACATACCGAAAACGCCCCAAAAGAGGCTACAAAGTATACTAGATAATTGGCTTTGATTAAATAAAATACGCAATTGACAGTTAGTTAGGTAAAAACCGAAGATATTAATGGCAAAGAAATATAACATTATGATAAAAAACGCAATCAAATGTCAAAAGCATAGACATACCTTAATTCAACGTCGCTCCGTCCCGATGAGATCGTCCAATTTAGAGCGGTAGCTTCGTTGGTTTCCGAAAACCAGAACAATCCTTACGCATTTCGAATCACACCAAATGTTTTTGATTTGATTAATTGATGAATCTCACAAAAGCTGAGAAGACCTCAGAAAAAGCACTTATAAACCCATGAAAAATGCGGGCTTTCTGGAGCCCCTGGTACTGAAATCTCAAAATTGGCTGCTCTAGATCGAACAGACGCCATTGCTGGGCACAGACCACGGTTCTGCGCATGCACCACATGACATCAGGCGACCGGCCGGCTGGTGGCCATGGTGACCAGCCGGCCGGCGCCGGAGCCACGTGTGCAACTTGACGTCAGGCGACCGGCCGTCTCGTCGCCATAGTGATCGGGCGGCGGCGCCTGCGCAGAGCCAGCGCAGAGCCGGAGACAGCATTACCGTCATCTTACAACAAATGATCAAATCGAAATCGCTAATTATCATTAATCCTTGCTTTCAAAAGTGAATATGACTGAAAATATGAATGGACTAATTCATCTAGTTTTCATTGAAATAAGCTATTATTCCTGAAACCCATGTCGTTGCAAAATATGACCATTTCCCGAACCAGCCACTTCCGGGATTCGAGCAAGATGGCGTTGGACAAACACCCCAGCCGTCTGGCAACACCAGAGCTGCTAGTTTAACACGTGTAGTGGAGGGGGAAGGGGGCACTTTTGAGCCCCCCAGACACATGTTTTCGTAAATAACTCGCAAACGAAACGGCGCAAGGCTTTTTTTACGCGACATTTACGCCAACTCAATAGCGGATCGTTTAACATAAACAAAATCAAAATCGGTCTATCAATTTTTGAGTTATACGGATTTGTATTCCAAGATGGCGGCCAGAATCGAGGTCGGCAAAGCGATATCTTCGGGACCAACAGTCGTATCGAGATGATTTAAACGTCATTCGGAGACATTGTCAATGTTCATCCCCGGAAACAACTTTGGACACATTGCTGGTGACCTGTGACGTCACAGACGTCAAATTCCGAAAATTGTGACATTTGGCTAGATTTGACCTTCGTGACCTCGTTTGACCTTGAAGATATTGACCTAAGGTCATTAAAAATTGTACAAATGTAGATCATCATAGCACCTACCTACCCTATAAGTTTGATCGTTTTAGCTCTTATGCTTTTGAAGATCTTAGGGGGGGGGGGCACTAAAATGCCCTCCCCCCTCCACTGCGTGTTAGTGGCATACCCCTCTCCACTGCGCGTGTTAAGATGAAATTGTTAATTTTAAGTAAACTATGGTGTTATCATTCAAATGGAATTTCCAGGAAAAAAATGCATTAATTCATAAAGTTGCGATTGATACCAAAAATCATCTGGAAAAGCCGTGTTCTTACGAGCTATAGACACATTCACCCCACACGCCCCAAACGCCTCAATCGCCCCAAACGCCCCAATCGCCCCAAACGAAAAATCCTTCGTGAAAACGGCTAGTAGCCGTTTTCACGAAGGATTTTGCGTTTGGGGCGATTGGGGTGTTTGGGGTAAATGGGTCTATAGCTGGTACGAATACGGCTTTTCCCGGTGATTTTTGGTATCAATCACAATTTTATGAATTAATGTATACGTATATGCTCTTACTATGCAATATTTTCCGTTAGTT
Organism: Chirona hameri; assembly: GCA_036785665.1. Lineage (NCBI taxonomy): Eukaryota > Metazoa > Arthropoda > Thecostraca > Balanomorpha > Balanidae > Chirona > Chirona hameri. The sequence continues at coordinate 23,939 of JAXIVJ010005361.1, read as the reverse complement.
TGCTTTGAATATTCACATTCATGAACAAATCTGGCAATTTTGGGTTGTGTTAGTTCCTTCTACAAAACATACCGACAACGCCCCAAAAGAGGCTAAAAAGTATACTAGATAATCAGCTTTGATTAAATAAAATACGCAATTGAAAGTTGGTTAAGGCAAAACTGAAGATATTAATGGCAAAGCAATATAACATTATGATGAAAAACGCAATCAAATGTCAAAAGCATAGACAGACCTTAATTCAACGTCGCTCCGTCCCGCTGAGATCGTCCAATTTAGAGCGGTAACTTCGTTGGTTTCCAAAAACCGGAACAATCCTTTCGCATTTCGAATCACACCAAATGTTTTTGATTTGATTAATTGAATTATTGATGAATCTCACTAAAAGCTGAAAAGAACTCAGAAAAAAACAAACTTATAAACCCATGAAACATGCGGGTTTTCTGGAGCCACTGGTACTGAAAACTCCAAAATGCCTGCTCTTTTTTTTCCCGGACCGGCCTATAGCCATTTTCCGGGTGGGGAGTGACATCTGGCAATTTGCCAGGAAAAGAGTTACGTTAATGCCTGCTCTAAATCGAACGGACGCGATTGCTGGGCCCAGACCACGGCTCTGCGCATGCGCAACGTGACGTCAGGCGACCGGCCGTCCCGTCCCCATGGTGACCGGGCGGCGGCGCCTGCGCAGAGCCAGCGCAGAGCCGGAGCCAGCTTTCCCGTCATCTTACAACAAATTATCAAAACGAAATCGCTAATTATCATTAATCCTTGCTTTCGAAAGTGAATATGACTGAAACTATGAATGGACTAATTCATCTAGTTTTCATTGAAATAAGCTATTATTCCTGAAAACCATGTCGTTGCAAAATATGACCATTTCTCGAACCAGTCACTTCCGGGATTCGAGCAAGATGGCGTCGCACAAACACCCCAGCCGTCTGGCAACACCAGAGGTAGTTTAAGATGAAATTGTTAATTTTTAGTAAACTATGGCGTATATAAACTATGGCCAGAAAAATGCATGAATTCATACAGTTGCGATTGATACCAAATATCACCTGGAAAAGACGTGTTCCTACGAGCTATATACCCATTTACCCCCAACGCCCCAATCGCCCCAATCGCCCCAAACACCCCAAACGCCCAAATCGCCCCAAACGCAAAATCCTTCGTAAAAACGACTAGTGATGCTGGTTGAAAACATAATGACAAAATTGAATAATGATTTAAGTTTAAGTTAAGTAAAGTTAGTAAGTTATGTTAGTTAAGAACTTAAAGTAAGTTAAAGTTTAAATAAAGTTTAAGACACTAAAGTGTCTTAAACTTTTAGTTCAACCATTTGCTCGGCTCCGATTTTTCTGGTTGACTCAAACCTTTTTATTCCGTCACAACTCCGTCTATTTGTGTAGCAGTGTGACTTAAATGACGATATCTTTGATTTCTCTGACGAACTAGGTCCTCTCCTTCAGTCATGCGTATAACTGATGTCAATCGGCTTGCTACGATTTGTAATCTATAAAGTGATTCGGGTTTGAGGTAATTATGATATTTAGGAGGGTCTTTCCCCATCCTCAGCCAGTCGGCTAATCTTCAGGCAAATGTCATGTTTTGTTTTAAAAAAAATATGTGCTCAGGCTATTTTCTGCCTTTCTTTTCAGTGTGCTACATATATGCATATTCAACTAAGCATTCTACGTAAAGCGTTACGGATGCTGGCAACTGCAGTTTGTCAGAGTAAGTGATACAAATTCTGCACTAAGCGTCACTGAGCGTCTTGTGCGTGTGTTGCAGGTGGCGGCGCCCACTATGACCTGCGGCGACCCCAGCCGCCCGTCCCACCGGGGATGCCCAGCATCTCGCAGACGGTGTCCATTGCTCCCAACAGCAGTCTGCCGCGGCGACTAACCTCTCTGGACTACCACGACCCCAGAATAGTGAGTGTTACGGTACAACACCGACTAACTTCTCTGGACTAACCTCTCTGGACTAACTTCTCTGGACTAGCCTCTCTGGACTAACTTATCTGGACTAACCTCTCTGGACTAACCTCTCTGGACTAACTTCTCTGGATTAACCTCTCTGTGCTAACCTCTCTGGACTAACCTCTCTGGACTACCACGACCCCAGAATAGTGAGGGTTACGGTACACCACCGACTAACTTCTCTTGACCAACCTCTCTGAACTAACCTCTCTGGACTAACCTCTCTGGACTACCACGACCCCAGAATAGTGAGTGTTACAGTACAACACCGACTAACTTCTCTGGACTAACCTCTCTGGACTACCACGACCCCAGAATAGTGAGTGTTACGGTACAACACCGACTACCTTCTCTGGACTAACTTCTCTGGAGTCTGGACTAACTTCTCTGGACTAACCTCTCTGGACTACTACGACCCCAGAATAGTGAGTGTTACGGTACACCACCGACTAACTTCTCTGGACTAACCTCTCTGGACTAACTTCTCTGGACTAACCTCTCTGGACTAATTTCTCTGGACTAACCTCTCTGGACTAACTTCTCTGGACTAACTTCTCTGGACTAACTTCTCTGGACTACCACGACCCCAGAATAGTGAGTGTTACGGTACAACACCGACTAACTTCTATGGACTAACCTCTCTGGACTAACTTCTCCGGACTAACCTCTCTGGACTAACTTCTCTGGACTAACTTCTCTGGACTAACTTCTCTGGACTAACTTCTCTGGACTAACTTCTCTGGACTAACTTCTCTGGACTAACTTCTCTGGACTAACTTCTCTGGACTAACTTCTCTGGACTAACTTCTCCGGACTAACTTCTCTGGACTAACTTCTCTGGACTACTATGACCCCAGAATAGTGAGTGTTACAGTACAACACCGACTAACGTCTCTGGACTAACTTATCTGGACTAACTTCTCTGGACTAACTTCCCTGGACTAACCTCTCTGGACTAACTTCTCTGGACTAACTTCTCTGGACTAACATCTCTGGACTAACCTCTCTGGACTAACTTCTCTGGACTAACCTCTCTGGACTAACTTCTCTGGACTAACCTCTCTGGACTAACTTCTCTGGACTAACTTCTCTGGACTAACCTCTCTGTACTAACTTCTCTGGACTAACTTCTCTGGACTAACCTCTCTGGACTAACTTATCTGGACTAACTTCTCTGGACTAACCTCTCTGTACGAACTTCTCTGGACTAACTTCTCTGGACTAACCTCTCTGGACTAACCTCTCTGGACTAACTTCTCTGGACTACCACGACCCCAGAATAGTGAGTGTTACAGTACAACACCGACTAACTTCTCTGGACTAACTTATCTGGACTAACTTCTCTGGACTAACTTCTCTGGACTAACTTCTCTGGACTACTACGACCCCAGAATAGTGAGTGTTACAGTACAACACCGACTAACTTCTCTGGACTAACTTATCTGGACTAACTTCTCTGGACTAACTTCTCTGGACTAACTTCTCTGGAATAACTTCTCTGGACTAACTTATCTGGACTAACTTCTCTGGACTAACTTCTCTGGACTAACTTCTCTGGACTACTACAACCCCAGAATAGTGAGTGTTACGGTACAACACCGACTAACCTCTCTGGACTAATCTCTCTGGACTAATCTCTCTGGACTAACTTCTCTGGACTAACTTCTCTGGACTAACCTCTCTGGACTACCACGACCCCAGAATAGTGAGTGTTACGGTACAACACCGACTAATGTCTCTGGACTAACTTCTCTGGACTACTACGACCCCAGAATAGTGAGTGTTACGGTACAACACCGACTAACTTCTCTGGACTAACCTCTCTGGACTACTACGACCCCAGAATAGTGAGTGTTACAGTACAACACCGACTAACTTCTCTGGACTAACTTATCTGGACTAACTTCTCTGGACTAACTTCTCTGGACTAACTTCTCTGGACTAACTTCTCTGGACTAACTTCTCTGGACTAACTTCCCTGGACTAACTTCTCTGGACTAACTTCTCTGGACTACTACGACCCCAGAATAGTGAGTGTTACGGTACAACACCGACTAACCTCTCTGGACTAATCTCTCTGGACTAATCTCTCTGGACTAACTTCTCTGGATTAACTTCTCTGGACTAACCTCTCTGGACTACCACGACCCCAGAATAGTGAGTGTTACGGTACAACACCGACTAATGTCTCTGGACTAACTTATCTGGACTAACCTCTCTGGACTAACTTCTCTGGACTAACCTCTCTGGTCTAACTTATCTGGACTAACTTCTCTGGACTAACTTCTCTGGACTAACTTCTCTGGACTAACCTCTCTGGACTAACTTCTCTGGACTAACTTCTCTGGACTAACCTCTCTGGACTACCACGACCCCAGAATAGTGAGTGTTACGGTAAAATACCGACTAACTTCTCTGGACTAACCTCTCTGGACTAACTTCTCTGGACTAACTTCTCTGGACTAACCTCTCTGGACTGACTTCTCTGGACTAACTTCTCTGGACTAACCTCTCTGGACTAACCTCTCTGGACTAACTTCTCTGGACTAACTTCTCTGGACTAACCTCTCTGGACTACTACGGCCCCAGAATAGTGAGTGTTACGGTACAACACCGACTAACTTCTCTGGACTAACTTATCTGGACTAACTTCTCTGGACTAACCTCTCTGGACTAATCTCTCTGGACTAACCTCTCTGGACTACTACGGCCCCAGAATAGTGAGTGTTACGGTACAACACCGACTAACTTCTCTGGACTAACTTATCTGGACTAACTTCTCTGGACAAACCTCTCTGGACTAATCTCTCTGGACTAACCTCTCTGGACTACTACGGCCCCAGAATAGTGAGTGTTACGGTACAACACCGACTAACTTCTCTGGACTAACTTATCTGGACTAACCTCTCTGGACTAACCTCTCTGGACTAACTTCTCTGGACTAACTTCTCTGGACTAACCTCTCTGGACTAACTTCTCTGGACTAACTTCTCTGGACTAACTTCTCTGGACTAACCTCTCTGGACTAACTTCTCTGGACTAACCTCTCTGGACTAACTTCTCTGGACTAACTTCTCTGGACTAACTTATCTGGACTAACTTCTCTGGACTAACTTCTCTGGACTAACTTCTCTGGACTACTACGACCCCAGAATAGTGAGTGTTACGGTAAAACACCGACTCACTTCTTTGGACTAACTTCTCTGGACTAACTTCTCTGGACTAACTTCTCTGGACTACTCTGACCCCAGAATAGTGAGTGTTACGGTACAACACCGACTAACTTCTCTGGACTAACTTCTCTGGACTAACCTCTCTGGATTAACTTGTCTAAACTAACTTCTCTGGACTAACTTCTCTGGACTAACTTCTCTGGACTAACTTCTCTGGACTAACCTCTCTGGACTACTACGATCCCAGAATAGTGAGTGTTACGGTACACCACCGACTAACTTCTCTGGACTAACCTCTCTGGGCTACCACGACCCCAGAATAGTGAGTGTTACGGTACACCACCGACTAACTTCTCTGGACTAACCTCTCTGGACTACCACGACCCCAGAATAGTGAGTGTTACAGTACAACACCGACTAACTTCTCTGGACTAACCTCTCTGGAACACCACGACCCTGGTTAACCTGCGCACTGCAGGGGGGGGGGGGATTTCCGCCCCCCCCCCCCTTCAGGTTTTTCTCAGATAGCGAAAAAACGGTGTTTTAGCACACCTGTTAGGACATCAATTGTGCACACTTTGAAAAACAAAAGGTCAGGTCACCAGACCAGGTAAAGTGACCCCATCTCCAAAAACGTTTGCAGTTGTGCCAAAGCCTGAGTTTCTCACCGATTAGTGTGAAACTTACGGAGTGTCATGAGGGCATAAGTACTTACAATTCTTGTATCTACGAATTCCTATATCAGTGACCTAAGGTCAGGTCAATTTCGTGACCTCCCCATAATAAGTAAATGGGGAAATATTAAAATGCTTCATATTTCAAGGATATGCATGCTATTAGATCAATTACTTCTGGATCATGTTATTATAGGATGTTCTTGATGATCCAAGTGTAAGTTTTGTTCAGTGACCCCTATGGGGTCATTTCAGGTCATCCGAGTTTACCATCACCTGTTTGTCAATAACTCGCGACATAATGAAAATAGAGAAGTAAAACCGGCACCAATGTGTTTGTCTCGTCGAGACACGTCCCCCTATATGCAACATGACCTACTTGGGTCTTGACCTCAGGTCAAGGTCACGTGACCTTTTGTCAAATTTTTAAGTTGACCTAACAAGGTCACCATGTACATAAATCGAAGTGTCTTGACGAAAAAAAAACACAATGGCGTAAACAGTTATCCGTTAGCTTTATTGGGTTAAAACTTATTAGCGAAAACAGTTTTGCAAAAAAGCAGCATTTTCCCCCTTTTTTCCTCTGGAGCCTCAAATATTGACATGAGATCAAATTTGAGGACACTTTATCGATTGCAAATTTAAATGGATGGCGATCGCTTTTGGCCGTTTGTTTCTAGCTAGCATAGTTCCCGAGATATATGGGGATTTCTGGAGCGATGTCCTGAAACAGGAAAAACTGAAAAATTTGACTTTTGATGACCTCTGGTGACCTCAATTTTGATCTGACCTAAAACAAATACTGATTACTTTCGATAGAACTTGTATCAAGCTATCAAACGTAGTATTTTGCTTGCCGTTGCATAGCGTAGTTCTCGAGATATTACGGGGGGGGGGGCGGAAATCAGCCACCACCTGCAGTTCGTGTTCGACGCAAACCCCTTGCAGTGCGCGGGTTAAATAATGGCTGTTTCCAGGCGTTGACCGGGATTCAATGGTTCACTGTGCAGTGAGCTGGGATAATGCGAGTTCACGGTTCACTCGTGATCACGTCCGACTCGGAGTCGGGGATATTTACCAGCCGGGGCAATCTCGGCAGCTGGACGGCACCAGGCAAGTGCTGGTTGGCTGCGTTGTCACCACCCTGTCACTGCACAGCGTCGATTATCAGCAGTTATCTACCAAATCGATTCCAGATCCCTCTTATGTATTGTATTGCTTTCGGGCATTTGCCTTTACACGCGTCCTGGAGGGCCTCTGATAATTACACGCACTGGAGGGGGGGGGGGGGCGGATTTCGCCCCCCCCCCCCTATGATCTCGAAAACCACGCAACGTAGCGGCAAGCGGAAAACGACGTTATATAGCTCAAAACAATCTCTTTCGAAATTATTTCGTTCATTGTGTTTTATCTCCGGTCAATATTAACCCGGCACTGCAGGAGGGGTTGATTTCCGCTCCCCCTCAGGTTTTTCAAAGATAGCGAAAAAACGGTGGCGCGCAGCGCCGCCGGATTTTTGGCACGCCGAGTTGTTAGGACATCAATTGCACACACTTCGAAGAAAAAAATAACCTCGGGTCATCTCAGGTCAGGTCACCAGACCAGGTCAAGTGACCCCACCTCCAAAAATGTTTGCAGTTGTGCCGAAGCCAGAGTTTTTCACCGATCAGTTTGAAACTTACAGGATGTAATGAGGGCTTAAGTACTTACAATTCTTATATCTCGGAATTTTGATATCGGTGACTTAAGGTCAGGTCAATTTCGTAACCTCCCCATAATAAGTCAATGGGGAAATATACAAATGCTTCCTATTTCAAGAATATGCATGAGATTAGTCCAATTACTTCTGGATCATGTTATTATAGGATATTCTTGATGATCCAAGTGTAATTTTTGTTCAGTGACCCCTATTGGGTCATTTGAGGTCATGGGAGGTCCCCATCACTTTTTTTTGTAAATAACTCCCGACATAATGAAGATAGAGAAGTAAAACAGGCATCAATGTGTTTGTCTCGTCGAGATACGTCTTCCAATATGCCACATGCCCTACTTGGGTCACCACTTGACCTTGACCTGAGGTAAAATTGCTATGCTGATTTAACAAGGTCACCATGTATATCATTCAAAGCGCCTTGACAAGATAAACACAATGGCGTAAACAGTTTTCCGTTATCTTTATTAAGTAAAAGGTTAATAGCAAAAAACGATTTTGCAAAAACAACAACATTTTTTCTTTCTTTTTGACCTCTGGAGCCTCAAATATTGACCTGAGATCAAATGTGAGGACACCTCAGCGATTTTAAATTTCACTGTCTGGCGTTTGCTTTTTTCCGTTTGTTTCTAACTAGCATTGTTTCTGAGATATATGGGAACTTCTGGAGCGATGTCCTAAAACAGGAAAAACTGAAAGTTTTGACCTTTGATGACCTCTGGTGACCTCAATTTTGATCTGACCTAAAAGAACACTGAAATACTTTCGATAGAACATGTATCAAGCTATCAAATGCCTTTTTCTGATTCTCGCTACGTATCGTAGTTTTTGAGATATCAGGGGGGAGGGGGCGGAAATCAACCCCCTGCAGTTCATGTTCGGCGCAAAGCCCCTGCAGTGCGCGGGTTAAGGTCACCAGAGGTCATCAAGGGTCAGATTTTCAAGTTTTAGGACTTCGCTTCGAACACCCCCAAATATCTTGGGAACTATGATAGTTAGCAGCAACGAGAAAAAAATAATCGAAAGCCCTTGCAAAATGCAATCGACATAAGTGTCCTCAGATTTGAATTCAGGTCAACAGTTCAGGCTCCAGAGGTCATCAAATGTCATTTGTTTACTTTTCTTCGCAAATAACGTTTTACCTAATAAAGATAAAGCAATAGTTTTTAAGCCATCGTGTTTATCTCATACAAGCGCTTTGAATCATATTCATAGTGACTAGGTTAGGTCAACTGAGAAATTTGACCTCAGGTCAAGGTCAGGTGGTGACCCTAGTTGGTCATGTTGCATATTGGGAGACGTGTATCGACGAGAGAAACACATTGGTACCATTTTATCTTCTCTATCTTCATTATGTCGATAGTTATTAACAAAAAAAGTGTTGGCGGTCACGAAATTG
>JAXIVJ010005361.1:0-5000 GCA_036785665.1 Chirona hameri | reverse complement strand
GCTTGTCTCGAGCTATCTAACGTCGTTTTCCGCTTGTTGCTACGTTGCGTGGTTTTAGAGATCATAGGGGGGGGGGCGAAATCCGCCCCCCTCTCCAGGGCGTGTAATTATCAGAGGCCCTTCAATGCGCGTGTTAATACCAATATTTGTCCAATTATGACAAATTGGTTGTTTTTTGCGCTCGCAAAAATGAATGGCAGAACCATAATGAGGACACTCTTGTCCATCATTCCATGTACTTTTCCCAAGGTGCACTATTCCCTTTAACCATCTATACGTTGATTTTTACTTTTACTGGCGCTTTTAATCGCCTTTATTTATTTATTTTATGCTGCTGCTTTTACTATACAGTATAATTTTGTGTTTTATCTTAGTGTACCACGTGCACTCATGTAATTTGTGAATGTTTTAATTTACGGTTGCATTATTTCAACCGTAAGCGGGCCCTGCGCCTGGGATTGTTTGCTCAATAAATACAAATACAAATACATATACACTCGCGCGCGCGCGCGCTGACTGGTGTGACTTCCAGCCCGGGTCTATTGTTGTGGCGTCTCTACAGCAGATCAATTCCCTGCTGCCTGCCGTAATTGAAGTGCTCTCGGAGAAACAGATGTCGCGGGTGTTGTTTTTCGCGGCGAGGTTCTGGTGGCAACATGTGTGTTTGTGTGTGCGTAATCAGCGAGTAATTTGTGCAGGTCGTAGACGGCTGGACATCTCATTTTCGTGCTATGATTGATTATGATGTAACCATATGCGACGCGTATGCTAACTAGGGCGTCTCTTTGTCCCAGTTGTCGCCGAGTTAGACCGCTCATTTTCTGCTGGCCTTGTGGCCACGGAGTCAGAATTTCAGAGGTGAAGTAATTGGACTCCGTTTTGCAGAGAATGTTGTTGTCGAGGAATGACGCAAAGTGATGCAGCAAGGTTTTAGGGCTCGCGCTGACTATAGCTAGAAAGGGTGCAGCAAATGTGTTCGAAGTTTCGTTTTTACTTTATTGGAAACCAGTTTAGTATCTATAGGTAATAGCCGTTTTCACGAAATATTTTATTCGCCGGGCGATTGGGGCGTTTGGGGCGTTTGGGGCGTTTGGGGCGATTGGGGCGATTGGGGCGATTGGGAGTTTGGGGTAAATGGGTCTATATCTTGTAAGATCACGGCTTTTCCCGGTGATTTTTGGTATCAATTGAAACTTTATGAATTAATGCACTTTTCTGGATATTCCATTTTAATGATAACACCATTGTAAGGCGTTGTAAGGCGACAGGAAGCCCTGCGCATGCGCCACATGACGTCAGGCGACTGACCGTCGGCCGGTCACCATGGCAACCGGCCGGCCGGTCGCCTGACGTCACGTTACGCATGCGCAGAGCCTCCTGTCGTCCTACAACTAGCCGCGCCCGCAGACCACGGGGGACGCAGCTGAGCGGCCATCTTCTCCACACACAAAATGATCAAAACGAAATTGCTAATTATCATTCATCCTTGCGTTCAAAAGTGAATATGACTGAAAACATGAATGGACTAATTCATCTAGTTTTCATTGAAATAAGCTATTATTCCTGAAAACTATGCCGTTGCAACTTGCAAAGTATGACCTATTTACCCAACCCAGCACTTCCGGGTAATTCGAGCAAGATGGAGTCGCACCAAACGCCCCAAACCGCCCCAGCTATCACCGGCAGACTTGTAAACAATTCATCGTGAATCGATTCACGATTCAAGAATCACATCATTTGACGAAGAATCACATGTGAATCGATTCCTTTTACGCAAAAATCAATGTGAATCAAGAATCGAATCATTGCGCTGCGAAGAATCACCAAAGAATCACCAAATGAATCGATTCAAACTGATTGTACGGAAAAAAATATGAGTTTCATATTGAAGGAAGTAGGTACTAACTACTACCTAGGAAGGCTCTGTTGGTAAATGGTAGTTGATGAACCCCTGCCAACAGAGCATTCATGATGCCTGACTTAGGCAATCATACCTATTACCTGCTTATCTACGGAAATCATAATTGCCTGGGAGAAGACTGCTGAGCATAACATTAAACACAATCAACAATGGAATGGTAAGGTCAGACAGAACAACGAAGATCCAATCTTATTCAAAACTTATTGGAATTGGAAATAGCAAACTTACTTGCAAGTTTTATACCTAGATACTTCACTGTGAAGCTGCAAGGGGCCGGGAAAGACAAACACATGCCGTAAGTCAAAGTACTAACAGTTCTAAGTAGGGAGATATGTTTGATTAAGCCTAGGGTCTTGTTTAATCATATTCTAACTTCTATTATATAATTCCTGAATTGTCGTGTATGCGACATATTCGAAACAGATTCGAAACATCAAGAATGTTTGTTTAACAGCATATTACATACCCCATAGGTAAATATTCTGGACATACACAAATAACAAAATAGTTTATATATGCATCCTAAATTATAAATATTCGTAGGTTAGAATTTAGGAACTAGGTCAATGATTTGCAAACATTTGGTTATAAATTATATTTTATTGATTCGTTGCGCGTTATAATGATCGAAATCGTGCACATTTTGCTTTTTTGGCGTGCTGCGTGCTGAAGGCCGTATATACCGCTGTTTATATTTATTGTGGGCTTTTGGCTGTGAATGTTGCCGTGAACCTGAAAAAATGTGTGGTGTCGCTAACTAACTGTACATTATTAATATCGAGGTAGGTCGTAAGGTGGAAGCAGAGACCACATTGGGTAATTGTTGGCACAAGGTTGATTGCACTTCGCAGAACTGCCAGTGGTTGGTTTTGGGTTTTCTTTAATTGCATTTTCAATTAATTCCCAATGAGATTTGGTTGCTATTGCTGATTGGGTAGTTAGGTTACAACACTGCACGCAATGGACTTTATGTCACCTGCTTGCCTTTAGGCTTTAACAAGAGCAGTCGTTACCTGAAGCTGTACCTGCATAGTGCATTGCCTTTGCTCATGGTGCAGAGGCCAAGCTGTCATTAATTTGGTAAAATATTGCGATTATTATCTTCATTATTCATATCAATGCCATATAACCATGGGCAGCTCCCCTAACCCCCAATCATCATCAATACAAAATATTGCAATATTTAATCAATAATTGCACGTGAATCAATCAGAATCAGAATCAGAATCAGAGTTGAATCATTGCGCTGAGCCGTGAATCACTGGTGAATCGATTAACTTTACGGTGAATGGTAGTGTGAATCAGAATCGAATCATTGAGGTTTCACGGGAATCACCGGAGCTGGTTTAAGATGAAATTGTTAATTTTAAGTAAACTGTGGAGTTATCATTAAAATGGAATATCCAGAACAGTGCATTCATTTCATAAAGTTTCAATTGATACCAAAAATCTCCAGGAAAAGCCGTGTTCTTACGGGCTATATACCCATTTACCCCCAAACGCCCCAATCGCCCCAAACGCACCAATCGCGCGGTGAATACAATCCTTCTTAAAAACGGCTATTAGTCGGCGTATACATTTCCGTCGTTTCTTTTGTTGGCACTTGTGCTGATTATGAAAACCGATGTTTTCGCCTTGAGTCGCCTGTTCAATGTTCACCCACCCTCAAACTGCCCGCTATTTCTCTCGTTTTCTCGAAGGATTTTGCGTTTGGGGCGATTGGGGCGTTTGGGGCGTTTGGGGCGATTGTGGCGTTTGGGGTAAATGGGTCTATAGCTTGTAAGAACACGGATTGTCCCGGTGATTTTTGTTATCAATCACAATTTTATGAATTAATGTATAAGTATAAGCTCTTACAATGCAATATTTACCGTTAGTTTGCTTTGAATATTCACATTCATGAGCAAATCTGACAATTTTGGGTTGTGTTAGTTCCTTCTACAAAACATACCGAAAAAGCCCCAAAAGAGGCTAACAAGTATACGAGATAATTCGCTTTGATTAAATAAAACACGCAATCGACAGTTAGTTAGGGCAAAACGGAAGGTATTTATGGCAAAGAAATATAGCATTATGATGAAAAACGCAATCGAATGTCAAAAGCATGGACAGACCTTAATTCAACGCCGCTCCGTCCCGCTGAGATCGTCCAATTTAGAGCGGTAACTTCGTTGGTTTCCGAAAACCGAAACAATCCTTACGCATTTCGAATCCCACAAACATCAAATGTTTTTTATTTGATTAATTGATTAATTGATGAATCTCACAAAAAGCCGAAAAGACCTCAGAAAAAGCACTTATAAACCCATGAAACATGCGGGCTTTCTGCAGCCACTGGTACTGACAGCTCAAAAATGACTGCTCTAGATCGAACGGACGCCATTGGTGGGCGCAGACCACGGTTCTGCACTGCACAACGTGACCTCAGGCGACTGGCCGGCTGGTCGCCATGGTGACCAGCCGGCCGGCGCCGGAGCCACGTGTGCAACGTGACGTCAGGCGACCGGCCGTCCCGTCGCCATGGTGACCGGGCGGCGGCGCCTGCGCAGAGCCAGCGCAGAGCCGGAGCCAGCATTCCCGTCATCTTACAACAAATAATCAAAACGAAATCGCTATTATCATTAATCCTTGATTTCAAAAGTGAATATGACTGAAAATATGAATGGATCAATTCATCTAGTTTTCATTGAAATAAGCTATTATTCCTGAAAACCATGTCGTTGCAAAATATGACCATTTCCCGAACCAGCCACTTCCGGGATTCGAGCAAGATGGCGTCGCACAAACGCCCCAGCCGTCTGGCAACACCAGAGCTAGTTTAAGATGAAATTGTTAATTTTAAGTAAACTATGGTGTTATCATTAAAATGGAATTTCCAGAAAAATGCGTTAATTCATAAAATTGCGATTGATACCAAAAAAAAAAATGACCGAAAAAAAGACGTGTTCTTACGAGTTATAGACCCAATCGCCCCAAACGCCCCAAACGCTCCAATCGCCCCAAACTTAAAATCCTTCGTGAAAACGGCTATTGACCACTACGTTCTTCGTTCCAGGACTGCGCAGACGTGCACTCCTTT
>JAXIVJ010005360.1:67500-74592 GCA_036785665.1 Chirona hameri | reverse complement strand
CAGTGTTAGGAAGCGTTACGTAGGGGAGGGGTCACAGTGTTAGGAAGCGTTACGTAGGGGAGGGGTCACAGTGTTAGGAAGCGTTACGTAGGGGGAGGGGTCAAAGTGTTAGGAAGCGTTACGTAGGGGAGGGGTCACAGTGTTAGGAAGCGTTACGTAGGGGGAGGGGTCACAGTGTTAGGAAGCGTTACGTAGGGGGAGGGGTCACAGTGTTAGGAAGCGTTACGTAGGGGAGGGGTCACAGTGTTAGGAAGCGTTACGTAGGGGGAGGGGTCACAGTGTTAGGAAGCATTACGTAGGGGGAGGGGTCACAGTGTTAGGAAGCGTTACGTAGGGGGAGGGGTCACAGTGTTAGGAAGCGTTACGTAGGGGAGGGGTTACAGTGTTAGGAAGCGTTACGTAGGGGAGGGGTCACAGTGTTAGGAAGCGTTACGTAGGGGGAGGGGTCACAGTGTTAGGAAGCGTTACGTAGGGGAGGGGTCACAGTGTTAGGAAGCGTTACGTAGGGGGAGGGGTCACAGTGTTAGGAAGCGTTACGTAGGGGAGGGGTCACAGTGTTAGGAAGCGTTACGTAGGGGGAGGGGTCACAGTGTTAGGAAGCGTTACGTAGGGGGAGGGGTCACAGTGTTAGGAAGCGTTACGTAGGGGAGGGGTCACAGTGATAGGAAGCGTTACGTAGGGGAGGGGTCACAGTGATAGGAAGCGTTACGTAGGGGAGGGGTCACAGTGTTAAGAAGCGTTACGTAGGGGGAGGGGTCACAGTGTTAGGAAGCGTTACGTAGGGGGAGGGGTCAAAGTGTTAGGAAGCGTTACGTAGGGGAGGGGTCACAGTGTTAGGAAGCGTTACGTAGGGGGTGTTGTTCACAGGTGTTAGTCACGATGGGAAGTTAAAATGAAGTTAAGGCGACGATACAAAGCATCCTCATACAATTCATACATGAGTGCTTAGCAGTTTTAGGGTTTTGAATTAAATGATCTTGACCACCCACGAAGATGTTCGTGTTACAGCATGCATGTTTGTTTACAGGGGGTTCAGGGGTTCAATGTTTGTTTACAGGGGTGCAGGGGTTCAATGTTTGTTTACAGGGGGTTCAGAGGTTCAATGTTTGTTTACAGGGGGTTCAGGGATTCAATGTTTGTTTACAGGGGGTGCAGGAGGTTCAATGTTTGTTTACAGGGGGTTCAGGGGTCCAATGTTTGTTTACAGGGGGCTCAGGGGGTTCAATGTTTGTTTACAGGGGGTTCAGGGGTCCAATGTTTGTTTGCAGGGGGTTCAGGGGGTTCAATGTTTGTGTACAGGGGGTGCAGGGGGTTAAATGTTTGTTTACAGGGGGTTCAGGGGGTTCAATGCTTGTTTACAGGGGGTTCAGGGGTTCAATGTTTGTTTACAGGGGGTACAGGGGGTTCAATGTTTGTGCACAGGGGGTTCAGGGGGTGCAATGCTTGTTTACAGGGGGTTTAGGGGTTCAATGTTTGTTTACAGGGGTTTCAGGGGTCCAATGTTTGTTTGCAGGGGGTTCAGGGGTTCAATGTTTGTTTACAGGGGGTTCAGGGGGTCCAATGTTTGTTTACAGGGGGTTCAGGGGTCCAATGTTTGTTTGTAGGGGGTTCAGGGGTTCAATGTTTGTTTACAGAAGGTTCAAGCTGAGTGTCACGTTATTATATCAGGGGGTCAGGCGAAACGTTACACAACGTTACATAGTGTGGGAGGGGGGTAAAATCACCGAAAATGCGTTACGTTTTATATGGATGGTTCCAATCATGTATAACTTCGCCGTTTATGTTGGTGAATGTTGTTTTTGCTTTGTTTACTCATCTGCTGATGTATGCTCATTCAGTAGGTAATAAGAAGGCTTCGTGATAAGCATAGAGGCATGGACCGAAAATATCATCATCATCAGCTAACTACTCCAGCAAGGTATCTGGATAATCACAATTGTATGCGACTCTATTCAGAACAAATGGAATGGAAAGTGTAGTATGTATTTGTATGGATTTAAGCTTAAAGGGAATGTTTCACCTTTCTGAAAGTTGTCAAATATACGCTGGTTGTAGTCGAAAATATGAAGCAAGTGCTGTTGAAAACGATGGTGATATTTTTATCTCGAAAGGTCCCTTAACTTTATACAAATTAAGTTTTCTCTTCTTCATCTGGGATGATGACGTCATTATTGAGCTATATACCGCCGCTGATAGGCTGGCGAAGTGGGATTGGCTGAAAACGTCGCTGTCAGCCAATCAGCGGCGGCACTAGCCTAGACCCCATTTTGCAAACTATAAATTGAATTGCTTAAAAACGGCTAAGTTTTGGGGAAAATGACCTTAGTATTTTCGACATTTCAATAACGGCCAAAGATAATGGCTATCTCAGTTCAAAACCAATACAAAGGTGAAACATTCCCTTTAAGGTAAACGAGGCGATGGTTACTGGGTAGTTGAGTGCATTTATAGTGTTGTAAGATAACGGGATGGTTAGCGACATTGGCATCGATGATAGCACGGAGCGCTGGCAAAACGACAGTGCACGCAATCTTGATCCCGCTGGTTCGTTGGTTACATTTAGCACCTGCACCGGTAACACTCAACGCTCGTAACAAACATGCTGACGTCTGACGACAGTGACAATGATGGCGCGAGCTATCACTATACTAGAAGCCGGCAATGCGATCGGGGCATTGCCTTGGGGTCAAAATCTTACGATAATTCCGTAATGTGGTCAATACCGTAATTTAGTCAATACTGTAATTTGGTCAATTTCAAACCGATTTCCAATGGAAAATTACCAAAAGATGCTCCACGTGGCCATGAAAAGCAAAAACATGGACATGTGTGTTTCCTGACAGTTGCCGGACTGGGATTCGTGAAAATTTAGGCGGTGATTTAATTTTTTTTGCAATTTTGACCCATTTTTAGGTATTTTTCGAGAAACATTTCAGAGATTGAAATTAAACTAAAGGAAAAAACACTCCGTAATGTGAGAGTGCTACCTACAGTGCCGCAAGCTTTGAATACGCATTTACGTGAAAATGTACATGGTGATTTTAGATTTGTGCAATTTTGACCGATTTCCATGCGTTTTTCGGTAAAAATTTAAGAAATCAAAATAAAAGAAGACGAAAGGGGTTCTAAAATCAGATTCCAGAAAACAGTTTCGATACTTTTCCACCTAGGGAGTATGAGGGGTGTCAAGTGGTGCGTTTTACCCCCTACGTATGCAGCTTGAACTCTTTGGGGTCACAAAGCTAAGTCGGGTACAAATGTACGTGACCTGCAAGTATGGGACCTGTGGTGCCAAACGTTCGATCTGTAGAGGTGGTGAGAACAACACCAGAAAAAAATCTGGGCCATGTCATGATGGTGTGAAATATGTAAAGGTATCATTGCATGGCCACTCAGTCTGTACCTATATTGGTGTGCATAGCAGACTTGCTGCGTAGGGTAACCCTAGGGTAAGAACGAACTTTAACGAAGGATGACGGCATAATTTTAGTACATATAGCGCTAACTATCCGATCCACAGATTCAGTCATTGTTTGGCGAGATGTACCTGATGTGGAAAAAATATTCGTATAAGTAGAAAATTGGAAATGTTAAAGTTAACCCTGCAAATCGAAAGAAAGGATTTATTTTACCATAGGGGATAAAATGTCATAGTATTTGTTTTAAACCAAATGGAATCCATTTATCTTTTTACTGTCAGATGCTACCAAACAAGCATTGTTTATTCCGTTGCACGGCTAGGGTACTTAGTGTTTCAAACCTCTAAAACCGTGATATTTAAGTTGTTTTGACTTCGAATAATCAACAGGGAAAAACATTAGGCTGGTGTCCGTGACATCGCATAATGCATATCTAGTATCTACCTCTTGATTTCCTGCCATGCTGCTACTATCAAATCTGTGACGGTCTTGAAACCGGACATGCGCCAGGGGCGGATCCAGCGGGGCACAGAGGACACGTGCTCTCCCCTCCAAAACGTCTGAGGGCGCGCCGAAAGGGGCCGACGAGACTGCGCGAAACGTGGTATCATGGGCTGTCTAAGCGTCTGGAGACCACGCGAAGTGTGGTCTTTATAAAGACTAGAGCACTTAAAAAGCCCTATTTTCAGATACGGGCCACCAGGCCTTATCTGAAAGATCAAAGGGCCCCATGGACGCTCAAAAGGTCCCTGGGCAGGTCAGGCGCCTCCCTCCTGGGGAAATCCTAGCTGCATGCCTGTGACCTACGTCGGTCTGATACACTCACAAAATCGCGACACACGACCCGGGTGTTAACTCCTACCACAGGGGTTAATTTGAAAATGTACTCATGCATGGGTTGTAATTGTTGAGGCTTCGCTATCTACATTCATGGCAGATACCGGCGTGGTGAGTCAGTGCCGACCACCATCGCATTGTGTGTTAGTCACCGCTGCATGGAGTGTCGAGGTGTCGCAATACTCATGCGGGGGTTGTCGATTGACGCCTCAGCCGGGCGTATTGCAGGAGTTCGTTTACCACTGGGAGAGGTGTGACAGTCGCCGCTGTCTGAGGTGTCGTGACGCAGACGGCGGCGCGGCGTTAGCTGCGCGCGCACATCAACGCCGGCCGGCCGCGCCGGCGCAGTTGGGCCGTGACTTTGGTCGCGGCACGTTGTGCAGAGTGAGTGCGTCGATCGTTGTCAGTGTTCAAGTTGCCGTTGAGTTGCGAAAGGCTGCCGTGATCGGAGTGTCGTGCCATCCCTGACTAATATAGGGCCTGCCGTGATCGTGCTGCCGTGATCGGAGTTATAAGTACCTAATTTGAGTTGTGAGTGCGTTGTTTCGTGCGTTCCTTTGATCTTAGAAATGTAGTTAGTTGTGAATTTGTGATCGATAAACATTAGGTATGATAGCGTCTATATGTTTCATGCCCTCTCGTCACAACCAATTGTATTGCTCATCCGGTCGGAGCTGCACCGACCAAGCTTCTATACACATATGAATATACGTAGCTGACTGTTGATCCATAGTAACTATGATTATTTATGAGTATGCTTGATGAAGATGATTTGTGATGTTGATGTTGATACATGGATCTGTTTACAATAATTCACGGTTTTGTTAATACAATGGTTTTGCAATGAAATGTACTAATTTTTAGTTGCTCAGATTGGGAAGGTTCAGATTGGGGCGAGTGGTCAGAGTCAGGTCAGAGATTGGAATGAGTCTTGCGAATTGCGACACGTCTCTGAGCCGGCGCCCGGCGGCGGCCGCCGCCCGCCATGCGTCTGCGTCACGACACCCCATGCAGCGGCGACCGTCACACCTCTCCCAGTGGTAAACGAACTCCTGCAATACGCCCGGCTGAGGCGTCAATCGACAACCCCCGCATGAGTATTGCGACACCTCGACACCCCATGCAGCGGTGACGTTACGCCTTTCCCAGTGGTGAACGAACTCCCGCAATACGCCCGGCTGAGGCGTCAATCGACACCCCACGCATGAGTATTGCGACACCTCGACACCCCATGCAGCGGTTATCAAGGGTGTTCCGTTAAACCTATACACCCCATGCAGCGGCGATCACGGTTGTTCCGGTACACCTCTCTGAGTGCTGAACAAAACACCTTCCAGGCGACGTATTTTAGGTTGTGTGGGCATCACACGGGCTAGGGGTGTCAACACCCTGCGCGGGTGTTGATTTTTTGTGAGTGTAGTGTCCTTGTTAGGTCTGAATAGGCCCTCGCTGGGTCTGAGAGAGTCCCTACGCCTGTCGGTGAGGGCCTTGGCCAGTTCTGAAAGGGCCCTGGGGTCTTTTGCGAGAGTCCTGGCCGGGCCTGAGAGGGCTCTACGCCCGCTAAGAGGGCCTTATCAAGCCTTAGAGGGACCCTACGCTGGTTTGAGAGGCCCAGTCACAGTCCTGACTGGGCCCTACATTAGTCAGAGATGGCCCTTTCCGGGATTTAAATGGGCCTGCGTCTGTTTAAGAGGACACTTTCCAGTCCTCACATGACCCTAAGCCGGTCTAAGGAGGTACCTTACTAGGCCTCAGAGGACCCTATACCGGACACCAGGCGAGCCATTTGTGCCCGCCTGAACATGAGGCCTGGTCTGAGCCCTCTCAGGCCTGGCAATGACACTCTCTCTAACGGACGTAGCGCCATTCAAGTCTGGCAAGGTCCCTATCAGGCTTAGAAAGGACCCTCTTAGGCCCACCGGTAGTAGTCTCAAAGAGACTGAGGGACCTCTCTTACCGACCTTAGGGCCATCTCACACTGGCACAGGACCCTCTCAGAATGACTGAGGTCCCTTTCAGACCTACCAATGGTCCTCTCAGACCAGCATAGGGCGCACAAAAGTCTTGCAAGGGCCCTACTAGACGGGCATAGGGCCCTCTCAGGTCTGAAAAGGGCCTTCTCAGACTGGTATAAGACTCTTCCAGACCTGTCGAGGACCCTCTTATGCTTGTCAAGAGCTTCACCATACCTGAAAATACACTCTCAGACCGACTGGAGGCCCTTATTGACCGGCAAAAACGTTCGGGCCCCTTTCAGCTCGGGAGCCCCTTGACGTCTGATGTGACCCCCCCCCCCCCCGAAAATTGTCCTGGATCCGCCCCTGGCATGCCCCAAGTGTGTCGATATTCCTGAAGATAAATGACGAGAATCGACGCGCCATACATGCCTTTGTTTATTTGCTACCATATTGCAACATATTGATGTCAAATGCTCTGACATCACACCGGGAGTCGTTTCTCTCTCCTGGGTAAACCTTATTAGTGAAGGAATCCTGGTTTGAACACGCCCCTAAGGTCATCATGTCACATAGGCGTAGGGATGTTTTGAAAAGTGGGGGGTGGCAGCCTCAGTGGCGGGTCTAGGTTTCAAGTTTTGCTTTTGTGAGGGGAAACTTCGCTCCGTTTCGTCAGCGAAAAGTTGTTGACCGGGGGGGGGGGGGGTGGCGTCGGGTCGCCAGCACGAAAGAGAAGAGTCGTTAGCGGGGGTTATATGACTTCCCGGAACAAAACTCACAACCTCCCAGAACGGTTGCGGGGGGAGGGAACCATTAGAGGGGCCCGCATTTCATAAGGGGGAGGCACGTGGGCCAGTGTGTCCCCCTTGTGTGCGCCTCTG
>JAXIVJ010005360.1:7500-62500 GCA_036785665.1 Chirona hameri | reverse complement strand
TTTTGTACGGGTATCCGTATCCGTGCCCGTATCCTCCGTAGGGATATCCACCGCCATATCCACCGCCGTATCCACCGCCGTATCCACCGCCGTATCCACCGCCGTATCCACCGCCGAATCCACCACCGTATCCTCCGTAGGGATATCCACCGCCATATCCACCGCCGTATCCACCGCCGTATCCACCGCCGTATCGACCGCCGTATCCACCACCGTATCCACCGCCGTATCCACCGCCGTATCCACCACCGTATCGACCGCCGTATCCACCACCGTATCGACCGCCGTTTCGACCGCCGAGGAAACTGCCAAAAATGCGACCAAATATGCTGAAACAGAGGAGACGGCGTATCACTGTCACGTGTGGCATCCAAATATGCTGAAACAGAGGAGACGACGTATCACTGTCACGTGTGGCATCCAAATATGCTGAAACAGAGGAGACGACGCATCACTGTCACGTGTGGCATCCAAATATGCTGAAACAGAGGAGACGGCGTATCACTGTCACGTGTGGCATCCAAATATGCTGAAACAGAGGAGACGGCGTATCACTGTCAAGTGTGGCATCCAAATATGCTGAAACAGAGGAGACGACGTATCACTGTCACGTGAGGCATCCAAATATGCTGAAACAGAGGAGACGACGTATCACTGTCACGTGTGGCATCCAAATATGCTGAAACAGAGGAGACGACGCATCACTGTCACGTGAGGCATCCAAATATGCTGAAACAGAGGAGACGACGTATCACTGTCACGTGTGGCATCCAAATATGCTGAAACAGAGGAGACGACGTATCACTGTCACGTGAGGCATCCAAATATGCTGAAGCAGAGGAGACGACGTATCACTGTCACGTGTGGCATCCAAATATGCTGAAACAGAGGAGACTGCGTATCACTGTCACGTGAGGCATCCAAATATGCTGAAACAGAGGAGACGGCGTATCACTGTCACGTGTGGCATCCAAATATGCTGAAACAGAGGAGACGGCGTATCACTGTCACGTGTGGCATCCAAATATGCTGAAACAGAGGAGACGACGTATCACTGTCACGTGTGGCATCCAAATATGCTGAAACAGAGGAGACGGCGTATCACTGTCACGTGTGGCATCCAAATATGCTGAAACAGAGGAGACGACGCATCACTGTCACGTGTGACATCCAAATATGCTGAAACAGAGGAGACGACGTATCACTGTCACGTGTGGCATCCAAATATGCTGAAACAGAGGAGACGACGCATCACTGTCACGTGTGGCATCCAAATATGCTGAAACAGAGGACACGGCGTATCACTGTCACGTGTGGCATCCAAATATGCTGAAACAGAGGAGACGACGCATCACTGTCACGTGTGGCATCCAAATATGCTGAAACAGAGGAGACGACGTATCACTGTCACGTGTGGCATCCAAATATGCTGAAACAGAGGAGACGACGCATCACTGTCACGTGTGGCATCCAAATATGCTGAAACAGAGGAGACGACGCATCACTGTCACGTGTGGCATCCAAATATGCTGAAACAGAGGAGACGACGTATCACTCACGTGTGGCATCCAAATATGCTGAAACAGAGGAGACGACGCATCACTGTCACGTGTGGCATCCAAATATGCTGAAGCAGAGGAGACGACGTATCACTGTCACGTGTGGCATCCAAATATGCTGAAACAGAGGAGACGGCGTATCACTGTCACGTGAGGCATCCAAATATGCTGAAACAGAGGAGACGACGCATCACTGTCACGTGTGGCATCCAAATATGCTGAAACAGAGGAGACGGCGTATCACTGTCACGTGTGGCATCCAAATATGCTGAAACAGAGGAGACGACGTATCACTGTCACGTGTGGCATCCAAATATGCTGAAACAGAGGAGACGGCGTATCACTGTCACGTGTAGCATCCAAATATGCTGAAACAGAGGAGACGACGTATCACTGTCACGTGTGGCATCCAAATATGCTGAAACAGAGGAGACGACGTATCACTGTCACGTGTGGCATCCAAATATGCTGAAACAGAGGAGACGGCGTATCACTGTCACGTGTGGCATCCAAATATGCTGAAACAGAGGAGACGACGTATCACTGTCACGTGTGGCATCCAAATATGCTGAAACAGAGGAGACGGCGTATCACTGTCACGTGTGGCATCCAAATATGCTGAAACAGAGGAGACGACGTATCACTGTCACGTGTGGCATCCAAATATGCTGAAACAGAGGAGACGACGTATCACTGTCACGTGTGGCATCCAAATATGCTGAAACAGAGGAGACGGCGTATCACTGTCACGTGCGGCATCCAATGCCGCCAGCAGGAGACCTTGGGGCTGTTTGAGAACGTTTGACAGCATTCCAACGAGTCATTTCATTTGAAACATTGTGTACAAAATACTTCGTTATACAATATCACATATATAGGATGTTATTTTGTTACTTCCAAATGTTTCAGGTAAAAAAAAAATTAACGGTAAGAAATTTTCGAAGTTTAACGTAGAACATACAGCCAAGGGAGTATATAAAAAATGACACGATTTTGACCGATTCGTCAGACTCACCCGGTTTCGGCCGTCTCCAGATCTCCAGAATCTGATGTCACTGCAGTGTCAGCCTGCAACTTGGTGACCTCTGCCTCCGCCTGCTTGTCCGGCGAGCAGCTCACCAGCGCCAACAGCGCCGCCAGCAGACACAGCGCCACAAACTGTAACCAGAAGTACCACGGGTCAGTCAGAGATGGCGCTGCGCATCAGCTCAGTGGCGCCGCCAACATACTTTATTGGCGGCGTCGTATAACCTTACGGCGCTCCTAAGCCCAAATCATCAACACGACAGTGACACACAGACAAACTGTAACTAGAAGTACCACAGGTCAGCCACAGATGGCACTGTGCACCAATTTAGTCGCACCGCCAGCAAACAGTGACACAAACTGTAACCAGAAGTACCACGGGTCAGTCAGAGATGGCGCTGCGCATCATCTCATTAGCACCGCCAACATACTTTATTGGCGGTGCCGTATAACCTTACGGCGCTCCTAAGCCCAAATCATCAACACGACAGTGACACACAGACAAACTGTAACTAGAAGTACCACAGGTCAGCCACAGATGGCACTGTGCACCAATTTAGTCGCACCGCCAGCAAACAGTGACACAAACTGTAATTATAAACGCCGTGGGTCTGCCACAGATGGCGTTGTGCACTCTCGCAACTATTGCTGTCAGCGCACTGTCACCTGAGTTGCGACACAAGTTCCGCAGGTCAAGCACAGATGGCGCCATGTTCGCTGCACAGAATCGAAGCCACCCATGTAGCCTCACCGATTTCATGTTGATCACTGCACTGTAGATTAGTGACTGACGTTAAAGAAGTCGACCTTTCGTTTTATAGGTGGTCAGGTCGGCAGCCTACGTCATACCGCCTTCCGAAGATGTCAACAGACCTCGTGAAATTGTGTCATACGAGTCTGACGAGGCGGTGCTCGAATGGGGCTAAGCCCCTTGCAAGGAGACAAAGGCACGTGGCGGTCTTCCAAACATGAATCAGTGAAGCCGCTGTGGGCGGGGGATTTTTACCGCCATTGTGGAAGAACATCTTTGTAATTTGCCCCATCTCCGCAGACCAGAAGGTTTAATTTGGCGCACTTCCAGCAGAATTTGCGAAGTGATTTATCAGGAGGTATAGTTGCAAGGTCGCATACAGATTAAAAGAAGGGATAAGTTCTGCAGTACTGATTAAAGAGGAAGATAAAGGCATAGCAACATCAATAAATTTATGAATGCCATATGATGTACAGTAGTACAGTACAGTAGTAGTGCAGGCCATACTGTACAGTACAGTACAGTATGGCCTGCAGAGTCGATAGGCTTCCAGGTTACTACGACTCCGGCTCCGACCCTCCGGAGTCGACTACGACTCCGGCTCCGACCCTCCGGAGTCGACTACGACTCCGGCTCCGACCCTCTTGAGTCGACTACGACTCCGGCTCTGACCCTCCGGAGTCGACTCAGACTCCGGCTCCGACCCTCCGGAGTCGACGACGACTCCGACTCCGACCCTCCGGAGTCGACGACGACTCCGACTCCGACCCTCCGGAGTCGACTCTGACTCCGAGTCCGACTCCGAAATCGACTCCGGCCTTTCATTAGCTGAAGGTATTGTCACCAGGCACCGGAAGAAATCGCCCGCAGCACCTATTTTTCCGTTTCAAGATTGGTGTTCATTGAATGACCGCCGGACCGGAATCGGTAAAATTGTACTACTCCGACTCCGACTCCGAGTCCAGAGCCCTGATTTTGGGTGAAACGGATTTCGGACACATATATTGCAAAGTGCAGAGTTGCATTATATGCGTTAAAATTTCGAATTGTGATTACCTTTCAGAATTGTTGAAAAGGTAAAAAGCGACATGCATCGACAAAGTGAGATATGCGAGTATTTAGTTCCAATACCCATAATAAACACGTAAAAAGCCGACAAGACTAAATAATTTAGGTTATATCCCTGTGAAAAAAATTAGCCCATGACAAATATCACGTTCAAACTTATATATTCACATGTGAGTTATCCATGCCAACTATGGATACAATGACGACGGTTATATCGGTGACGACGGTTATATCTGTGACGACATCCATATATCTGTGACGACGGTTTATATCTGTGACGACGGTTATATCTGTGACGACGGTTATATCTGTGAAGACGGTTATATCGGTGACGACGGTTATATCTGTGACGACATCCATATATATGTGACGACGGTTTATATCTGTGACGACGGTTATGTCTGTGACGACGGTTTATATATGTGACGAGGGTTTATATATGTGATGACGGTCATATCTGTGACGACGGTTTATATCTGTGACGATGGTGTATATTGGTGACGACGGTTATATCTGTGACGACATCCATATATCTGTGACGACGGTTTATATCTGTGACGACGGTTATATCTGTGACGATGGTTATATCTGTGACGACGGTGTATATTGGTGACGTTGACCCGATATTCCTTCACTCAATCACAGTGAACAAGGTACTTGATACCGAAAACGTTGTGAATAAAGTTGAATTACCGTCGTCATTGTATTATATACCTTTCAACAGTGAGCACTGAGCAACGGCATCACAACAGCATCACACAGACATCTGAACGGCAGTTTGGACACCTTGGTACATGTTACTCGATTCTGTAAGCTGTTGACTGGTATACGCTTGGTGGGTCTCTTCCCGACTTCGTTCGTATGTATAAGCGAGTGCCAAACCCAGTGCACTCAAAAACCAAACCTAAATCACTTGCAAACCAAATCGAAGTCATTCGCATCCTAAGTGTAGGCAGGTTTGTAGGCAGGTTTATAGGCAGGTTTGTAGGCAGGTTTGTAGGCAAGTGTAGGCAGGTTTGTAGGCAGGTTTGTAGGCAGGTTTGCAGGCAGGTGTAGGCAGGTGTAGGCAGGTGTAGGCAGGTGTAGGCATGTGTAGGTAGGTGTAGGCAGGTTTGTAGGCAGGTGTAGGCAGGTGTAGGCAGGTGTAGACAGGTGTAGGCAGGTGTAGGCAGGTGTAGGCAGGTTTGTAGGCAGGTTTTTAGGTAGGTGTAGGCAGGTGTAGGCAGGTGTAGGCAGGTGTAGGCAGGTTTGTAGGCAGGTGTAGGCAGGTGTAGGCAGGTGTATACAGATGTAGGCAGGTTTGTAGACAGATGTAGGCAGGTGTAGGAAGGTGCAGGCAGGTGTAGGCAAGTGTAGGCAGGTGTAGGCAGGTTTGTAGGCAGGTGTAGGTAGGTGTAGGCAGGTGTGTGCGGGTGTAGGCAGATGTAGGCGGGTGAAGGCAGGTGTGGGCAGGTTTATAGGCAGGTGTAGGCAGGTGTAGGCAGGTGTAGGCAGGTTTGTAGGCAGGTGTAGGCAGGTGTAGGCAGGTGTAGGCAGGTGTAGGCAGGTGTAGGCAGGTGTAGGCACGTTTGTAGTCAGGTGTAGGCAGGCGTAGGCAGGTGTAGGCAGGTGTAGGCAGGTGTAGGCAGGTGTAGGCAGGTTTGTAGGCAGGCATAGACAGGTGTAGGCAGGTTTGTAGGAAGGTGTAGGCAGGTGTAGGCAGGTTTGTAGGCAGGTATATGCAGGTGTAGGCAGGTGTAGGCAGGTGTAGGCAGGTGTAGGCAGGTGTAGGCAGGTGTAGGCAGGTTTGTAGGCAGGATTGTAGTCAGGTTTGTAGGCAAGTGTAGGCAGGTTTGTAGGCAGGTGTGTGGGCAGGTGTAGGCAGGTGTAGGCAGGTGTAGGCAGGTTTGTAGGCGGGTGTAGACAGGTGTAGGCAGGTGAAGGCAGGTTTTTAGGCAGGTTTGTAGGCAGGTGTAGGTAGGTGTAGGCAGGTTTGTAGACAGGTGAAGGCAGGTGTAGGCAGGTTTTTAGGCAGGTTTTTAGGCAGGTTTTTAGGCAGGTGTAGGCAGGTATAGGCAGGTGTAGGCAGGTGTAGGCAGGTGTAGGCAGGTGTAGGCAGGTGTAGACTGGTGTAGGCAGGTTTGTAGACTGGTGTAGGCGGGTGTAAGCTGTTGTTCGTCGACCGACTAACCTAAAACGGCCAGCCATATAGCGGAACTACCGAGTAACCTGTCAATTAACGTAACCATAGCGGAACTACCGAGTAACCTGTCAATTAACGTAACCATAGCGGAACTACCGGGTAACCTGTCAATTAACGTAACAGGGAGCAATGACATGGTTAATTAATTTCCGTACGTAGAACAAGTCAGGGAGGATACTGTTCCATTGTTTTTGACGAGGGTAGCATACGCGTTATAATTCTCGGTTTTATGCCATATAGTTTTGGACCACAGATAATGGAATACCTATTGAACGGTTCCAACTTGCAGCATTCTGTAGTTATGCTAATTCAACTTGCAAAACTTGTTAGTCAAAATTACGCGCTCTCTAAATGGACTGTCCCACCTTCCCAAACGTTGTCAAATGTACGCCATTTGTGGTGTAAAATATGAAGTAATTGCTGCCGAACACGATTATGACATTTGTTTCTGGCAAAACAGTGCTCAATTTCATAAAAAGTTAAGTTTTAATATTTGGGTTGATGACGTCATATTGAGGTCTAGAGAGCTACACAGAAATCGTTTACGCTGCCAAATTATGACACAATTATTTCGAGACAATTCTGGCGCTTTGAATACAAAACAAACCAATTACCAAACCATTGAAACTTAGTAAATATGTCCATGATTCCCCTTAAAACAAGTCGACTACCATCACCATTTGGTAAAGAGAGACGTCATCGGCTTTAGACCCGTATTCAAATACACGTAGGGCTTATTCGTTACAATTGTCAAGACCAAGCTCGAATTTCTTTTCGATTAGACCACTATATTTCAATGCAAATCCAACAACATGGCTATCTCAACTCAAATATAATGTTAACCCGCGCGGCGCTGGGGTCTCCATTCGAACGTGCGGTGCTGGGGGGTAAATTTTACCCCCCCCTCGTATCTTCCGAACCAATAACCGGAGCGAGACGCGCAAGGCGGCGATCGAAAGCTCTCAGTGAGAAGAATCTAACGCATGCCCGAAATTATTAACATAAGGTCACATGTCAGGTCACGGTCAGGTCAAGTGTCAAAATTTAAGTATTTGGGGTTTTGGGCTATACTTTCCATCCAAAGCCTTGTATTGCAACTGTTATCTCACAAAATGCTCCCAAATGTATAATGCATCTCCTGCATAAGTAAAAGTGAAATTTTAAGCAAAGGTCAAGGTCAAGGTCAGGTCACAAAAGGTCACAGGTCTACGAAAGCCATGCGACACATGTCGTATGGGTTATTTTACACATATAATTCGATAGAAGCAGCCATTTTCACAGCCTGACACCATATAATCGCCCTCAGGTCAAGGTCAGGTCACAATAAGGTCAAAATTTGAAATTGATTAATATAAATAAACATTGCATGTTTCTAGACTAGTTTTGTCTTCGAAATACAGTGGTGGCATTTATTTGCCTGTATCTGGTCAGTAAAAGCCAAAACACGCAATTAAAAAAAATGACGTCATGAATTACTTATTCTTAGAGAGCCATAAGTCAGTCAAAAATAAAGAAATTGCTTTGAAATTTGGTTTGAATATCGTTCATACTCGGTTCTCTAATATATCTTCCGGTTTTTTGAACATCTTCAAACAAAAAACTTTTGTGAAAATTCTTCCCCAAAAATCAGTTTTTTGCATTTTTTGGGGTCAAAATCCCAAATTTTTTAACATCTTAGATAGCCATATTAAAGACAATGTTATTTCCTTTCTTTTGACGCCTTTTATTTTCGATTTGCATCAACACACTATTTTCTACGATTTTTCAAACATTTAACGTTTTTTCACCAAAAATGACATGACATGACGTCACTAAAACGTCATTATCTCCTAAAAATTTCACGAATTTCAACAAAATTGTAACACAAGATGTAGAAGTGATGCAACATAAGGTACCGCAAGTTTCACTTCGATATCTGTAATAGTTTTCAAGTTATGGAGAAAATCCGGGAGGGGGGTAAAATTTACCCCCCCCCCCCCAGCGCCGCGCGGGTTAAGGTGGGACAGTCCCTTGAATGATTTAATGCTCGCATTGCTGCCATCCCGTCAGCGTCTGAAGCAGACATTTCACATTGATGTCAGTATCATTGCAGAATCGTACATTGTGGCTCAGGGGCGCAGCCAGGGGGGGCACAGGGGCACAGCCAGGTGGGGGGGCACAGGGGGCACGTGTCCCCCATCAGGGGCGCAGCCAGGGGGAACAGTGGCGCAGCCAGGGGAGGGGGGGGGGGCACAGGGGGTACGTGCCCCCCCCCCCCCCTTGGTCCGAGGGGCCCAGAAGGCCTCTCGGCCCCTCAGCCCATATGGAAGCGGCGGAGCGGCCGAAGGGCCCAAAACGGCCCTTACTGGCTTATCAGGCTTAAAGGAAATAGTTCACTTTCGGAAATTTTCTCAAAACACGATTTTATTATATTTTTAATACAATGTTTTATGATTTTTTTTCTGTCAAAAATAGTCCTAAATCTCGCCAATTCAGGACAGAAGGTTGTAATATTATGAATTACATGGTGCGCGTTATTGGTCTGCGCATGCTCCATGCAGAGCTGGCTCTTTCAGACGGTACGGTATATCATATATGCGCCGCATTCCTTCGCCAAAAAGTCAAATATGTATATATATATATATATATATATATATATATATATATATATATATATATATATATATATATATATATATATATATATATATATATATATATATATGGCTTGAGTCTTTTCAGTCAAGACAACTTGCAGATAGGGACTTCTCAACACGGCCTACAAAACTGCTATTTCAGTTAAAAACCCCATGTTAAAGGTGAACTATTTCCTTTAAGAGAGTCCTTGTTCGGACTTAGGGCCCTCACTCGGCCCGAGGGAGCCTTCGGTCGACCTGGGGGTGCCCTGGGTTGCCGTAAGGGGGCCCTTGTTAGGCTTACAGTGGCCAACGGTCGGCCTAAGGCTCTTGGTTAGCCTGAGGGGCCCTCAGTTGGCCTGAGGGAGCCCTTGCTAGGCTTAAGAGGCCCCCGGTCGGCCTGAGGGACCCAGCTGGCCTACGGGGGCCCTCGGCCGACCTAAGAGGGTCCTAGGTTGTCCTGAGGGCCTAGGTTGGTCGGCCCGAGGGGCCTTTGGTCAGCACCTGGTCATGGCAATCCCTTTTAGACACTGGGCGCCTTCGGGGCCCAAACTCGTCTGGGGGTCAAATGGATACTGCCTTAGCCTGGTTCTGGCTCCCAGCCTGGTTCTATCGCCACTGGGGGTCCTGTCTAGCGCCTGAATAACCTGTACTGACCCCTAATCACCACTGGGGCACTTGCCTGACCTCAGGGCTTATAATCGTCTTCTGCTGTGAACGGCAGAC
Source organism: Chirona hameri (assembly GCA_036785665.1). NCBI lineage: Eukaryota > Metazoa > Arthropoda > Thecostraca > Balanomorpha > Balanidae > Chirona > Chirona hameri. The sequence continues at coordinate 52,573 of JAXIVJ010005360.1, read as the reverse complement.
TGCTTGGGAACTGGAGGATCCAGCCGTCGTTTTTTTGTGTGTAAAGGGGGGTGCAAATGGTGGGAGGCATTGGCGGATCCAGCCTCTCTCCGTGGGGGCATCTTTTTGTGGCAAAAGGGTACCCTCATTTTTTTCCCTCCGCGGATTTGGGCCGGTCACCTTATTTTGGTATTCGAGCTTAAGAAATTCACTTTTCAAATTCACAAAATGTCTTTTGTGGATTTTTTCCGAAACAAAATCCTTTATTTTTATTTGGGGGTTCAAAAACCCATAATTCGAAAATCTGGGATATCCATTTTGAAGTGAATGTCATTTCCCTTATTGACGTTTTTATTTGCAATTTTCTTCCAAACTTTATTTTCTACGATTTGTCAAACATTTATCGTTTTTCCCCCAAAAATGGCATAACATGACGTCATTAAAACGTCATTATATCCAAAAATACTCAATCAATTTCATTGAAAGTTCGTGAGAAGACTTAGACTTGATTCAGGATAAGGTACTGAAAGTTTCACGTTGATATCTATCATAGATTTCAGGTTATTGAGAAAATCCGGGAGGGGCAGATACTTCTGATAAGGTTTGAGCTAGAAGTACCTATCTCAACCTAGGTACCTAGGTACAAGGTAGGTACTTTCCTTGGTAAAAGTTGCTTAGATTTTATATTATCTCAGTAAATGTGCCAAATTTGCGCCGATTTCAGGTGGTTTGGGGGGGCATGGCCCCGTGGTCCCCTCTGGATCCACCAATGGGGGGCATGGCCTGGTTGCTCCCCCCCCCCCTGGATCCGCCATGCGCTTGGGAACCTAATATTCGGCGATAACTTTTGAATGCATCAACTGGTATGAACAAATTTCTCGCAGTGGACGTTTCAGGCCCTGTGCTAATTTTGTATTATAAAAATTGGTTAGTGTCAAACGAAAATTTAGGGCGCTTTCCATTCACTCGTAATGTTAAACACAATATGAGCTCGGATAGAGGCTAACGTCCGGTCGCTCTGTAGTCCCGCCCTTGACTCCGCCCACCACTTGCTACCGACCGGTCACTGATCGGGCAGCGCCGGTACAAGGTCAGCCATTTAATTGTGTTTCGTATTTAATTTTGATGGTGAACATTCCCTTGGTTAAGTAGCTTAATTATTCTTTTAAAATCAGGGAATGTGTCAATTTGTGGCCGATTTCGGGTGGTTTGGGGCATGACCTCTTTGCCCCCCCCCCCACCCCCTCCTCGCCACCTGCTGGATCTGCCAGTGGCCTTCAACTAAGACAAGCTACTTGATAAGCCCATGAGCGCTCAAAATGTTCGACTGAAGTTTTGTACGTTGCTGTTTTCTGAAGTTGTCTTTGCAAACTTATGACGGAACGTTTCGCGTAAAGCGCCTCCACATTCCATAGTCTATACGTCAGTGAATTACCTCGAATGTATGTGTTTGCAATGTAGTTTGTCACAAACGTGAGCAATCGGGGCAACGTAAAATGTTGAGGGTCCGAAGTTTCGCGTTGCCTCTTCTGTATTGTTTAGCTGCTGGGACCTTGAAGGATCCTTGTGCGTGCAACTCAAATTGTTAACCAGCGCACCGACGGGGTCCGCGCCAACTTCGAACCGACCAGGGGGGGGGGGCGGATACCTGCCCTGTAATATTAAACAAAACATGCAACATAGCGACAAACATAAAAACGTTAGATATCCCGAAACAAGGTATTATGAAAGTACTGAGGCAATTTTTTAGGTCAGGTCATTATTGAGGTCACCGGAGGTCAACAAAGGTAAAATTTCGGTCATATATGGTATCCTTACCAAAAACCATCTATATCTCGAAAACAAAAAGAGACGCGCTTAAAACGCGCAAACGCGCAAAACGACGACGCGCAAAAAATAAGCATCCGAAAGAAAACTGTTTTTTTTTGTCACTCAGGCTCCATCAGATTTCATCTCAGGTCAATAGTTACCTCAGGGGAGGCCATCGAACTTGAAACATTCTAAAAATCGCGGAATTGTTTTTAGGGAATAACTTTTGAGATACGCATGATAAAGTGATGCCTACAGTTTTCATCATTGTGTTTCTCCGTCGAGACGCATCGAATAGTATATCGTATGGCCCTGACCTAGTTGGGTAATATCCCCAAATTTACCTGACCTGTGCTCAGGTCAAGGTCAGGTCAAGTTCAACTTTTACATCAATCAACGCGTCTCGACGAGCCAAACACAATGTTCAGAACTCCATTACTCTACCTTGATTTGGCAAAGAGTTATTGAAGAAACCCCACGTGTAACCTCGGGGTCACCAGAGTTGACCTCGTAGAGGTCACATAACAAAAATGTGACTTGTGTCTTTGCATACGGCACAATAATAGTGTATCTGGTGAAAACTGGCTAAATTTACTGTGGATGTATACGTGTTTTCATTTGTATCCATTTACTTATAATGATGAGGTCACGAAATTGATCTGACCTTAGGTCAGCGATATTTAAAATTCAAGATAAATAATTGTAGGTACTTATGACCTAATTAAGTCCTGTGAGTTTGAAACCGCTCGGTCAATCACTGTGGCTTTGGCACGGCCACAAACTTTTAAGAACTTGCTTGGAGGTGGGGTCACTTAATATGAACTGTTGACCTGACCTGAGATGACTCGAGATAACAAAATACACAAAATGTGGATAATTGGTGCCCGAATAGCTATGCTAAGTTCTGCGGTGCTGCACACCGCCGTTTTCCCAATATTTACGAAAACTTCAGGTGGGTGGATATCCGCACCCCACGTCGGTGCGCGCATTAATACTTCACATGGTGCCAAAGGGAGTCAGTTGCCGCAAATTATGTTGTATCAGATTGCGTACTTATCAGTCAATCTACGCATGAGGTCTGTTCAACATGGGTCTGTCCGACGTTTTTTTGCGATCATTTAGGGCCCCTGCAAAATATGAGGCCCAAATCCGCCGAGGAGATACCATTTCGCGTTTTTTGTTGGGGGAGGCTTTGGCCGAGGGGGCCCCCTGGGGATGACGTCCCCCCCCTTGCCGAAGGTCTGGCTGCGCCCCTGCTGGTGGGGAGTGCAGACTGCGTGGGCATGTCGACATGTGTCATCCAACCTTGACGGTAAAGCACTGTGACATGCGGAGCTGATAGTGATTAAGAACAACCCACCGAGCGTTGGATACATCCGGGACAAACAAGGTAACGCATCGGCTAGGCAGAAACCAAGGAACATTGAATACTTCTAGGATAAATAAAATAACCTACGAAGAGATCTGTGTTTGTGTATACTAATAATGTGGCCCAGGTGTAATAATGAGTCACACTTGCATATGTAAGTGTATTAGAGAGCGTCCATATATTACGTAACACTTGACCTGGTGGGGAGGGGTCACAGTGATAGGAAGCGTTACGTAGGGGAGGGGTCACAGTGATAGGAAGCGTTACGTAGGGGGAGGGGTCACAGTGTTAGGAAGCGTTACGTAGGGGAGGGGTCACAGTGTTAGGAAGCGTTACGTAGGGGGAGGGGTCACAGTGTTAGGAAGCGTTACGTAGGGGGAGGGGTCACAGTGTTAGGAAGCGTTACGTAGGGGAGGGGTCACAGTGTTAGGAAGCGTTACGTAGGGGAGGGGTCACAGTGTTAGGAAGCGTTACGTAGGGGAGGGGTCACAGTGTTAGGAAGCGTTACGTAGGGGGAGGGGTCAAAGTGTTAGGAAGCGTTACGTAGGGGGAGGGGTCACAGTGTTAGGAAGCGTTACGTAGGGGAGGGGTCACAGTGTTAGGAAGCGTTACGTAGGGGAGGGGTCACAGTGTTAGGAAGCGTTACGTAGGGGAGGGGTCACAGTGTTAGGAAGCGTTACGTAGGGGGAGGGGTCAAAGTGTTAGGAAGCGTTACGTAGGGGAGGGGTCACAGTGTTAGGAAGCGTTACGTAGGGGGAGGGGTCACAGTGTTAGGAAGCGTTACGTAGGGGGAGGGGTCACAGTGTTAGGAAGCGTTACGTAGGGGAGGGGTCACAGTGTTAGGAAGCGTTACGTAGGGGGAGGGGTCACAGTGTTAGGAAGCGTTACGTAGGGGAGGGGTCACAGTGTTAGGAAGCGTTACGTAGGGGGAGGGGTCACAGTGTTAGGAAGCGTTACGTAGGGGAGGGATCACAGTGTTAGGAAGCGTTACGTAGGGGAGGGGTCACAGTGTTAGGAAGCGTTACGTAGGGGAGGGGTCACAGTGTTAGGAAGCGTTACGTAGGGGGAGGGGTCAAAGTGTTAGGAAGCGTTACGTAGGGGAGGGGTCACAGTGTTAGGAAGCGTTACGTAGGGGGTGTTGTTCACAGGTGTTAGTCACGATGGGAAGTTAAAATGAAGTTAAGGCGACGATACAAAGCATCCTCATACAATTCATACATGAGTGCTTAGCAGTTTTAGGGTTTTGAATTAAATGATCTTGACCACCCACGAAGATGTTCGTGTTACAGCATGCATGTTTGTTTACAGGGGGTTCAGGGGGTTCAATGTTTGTTTACAGGGGGTTCAGGGGTTCAATGTTTGTTTACAGGGGTGCAGGGGTTCAATGTTTGTTTACAGGGGGTTCAGAGGTTCAATGTTTGTTTACAGGGGGTTCAGGGATTCAATGTTTGTTTACAGGGGGTGCAGGAGGTTCAATGTTTGTTTACAGGGGGTTCAGGGGTCCAATGTTTGTTTACAGGGGGTTCAGGGGGTTCAATATTTGTTTACAGGGGGTTCAGGGGTCCAATGTTTGTTTGCAGGGGGTTCAGGGGGTTCAATGTTTGTGTACAGGGGGTGCAGGGGGTTAAATGTTTGTTTACAGGGGGTTCAGGGGGTTCAATGCTTGTTTACAGGGGGTTCAGGGGTTCAATGTTTGTTTACAGGGGGTACAGGGGGTTCAATGTTTGTGCACAGGGGGTTCAGGGGGTGCAATGCTTGTTTACAGGGGGTTTAGGGGTTCAATGTTTGTTTACAGGGGTTTCAGGGGTCCAATGTTTGTTTGCAGGGGGTTCAGGGGTTCAATGTTTGTTTACAGGGGGTTCAGGGGGTCCAATGTTTGTTTACAGGGGGTTCAGGGGTCCAATGTTTGTTTGTAGGGGGTTCAGGGGTTCAATGTTTGTTTACAGTAGGTTCAAGCTGAGTGTCACGTTATTATATCAGGGGGTCAGGCGAAACGTTACACAACGTTACATAGTGTGGGAGGGGGGTAAAATCACCGAAAATGCGTTACGTTTTATATGGATGGTTCCAATCATGTATAACTTCGCCGTTTATGTTGGTGAATGTTGTTTTTGCTTTGTTTACTCATCTGCTGATGTATGCTCATTCAGTAGGTAATAAGAAGGCTTCGTGATAAGCATAGAGGCATGGACCGAAAATATTATCATCATCAGCTAACTACTCCAGCAAGGTATCTGGATAATCACAATTGTATGCGACTCTATTCAGAACAAATGGAATGGAAAGTGTAGTATGTATTTGTATGGATTTAAGTTTAAAGGGAATGTTTCACCTTTCTGAAAGTTGTCAAATATACGCTGGTTGTAGTCGAAAATATGAAGCAAGTGCTGTTGAAAACGATGGTGATATTTTTATCTCGAAAGGTCCCTTAACTTTATACAAATTAAGTTTTCTCTTCTTCATCTGGGATGATGACGTCATTATTGAGCTATATACCGCCGCTGATAGGCTGGCGAAGTGGGATTGGCTGAAAACGTCGCTGTCAGCCAATCAGCGGCGGCACTAGCCTAGACCCCATTTTGCAAACTATAAATTGAATTGCTTAAAAACGGCTAAGTTTTGGGGAAAATGACCTTAGTATTTTCGACATTTCAATAACGGCCAAAGATAATGGCTATCTCAGTTCAAAACCAATACAAAGGTGAAACATTCCCTTTAAGGTAAACGAGGCGATGGTTACTGGGTAGTTGAGTGCATTTATAGTGTTGTAAGATAACGGGATGGTTAGCGACATTGGCATCGATGATAGCACGGAGCGCTGGCAAAACGACAGTGCACGCAATCTTGATCCCGCTGGTTCGTTGGTTACATTTAGCACCTGCACCGGTAACGCTCAACGCTCGTAACAAACATGCCGACGTCTGACGACAGTGACAATGATGGCGCGAGCTATCACTATACTAGAAGCCGGCAATGCGATCGGGGCATTGCCTTGGGGTCAAAATCTTACGATAATTCCGTAATGTGGTCAATACCGTAATTTAGTCAATACTGTAATTTGGTCAATTTCAAACCGATTTCCAATGGAAAATTACCAAAAGATGCTTCACGTGGCCATGAAAAGCAAAAACATGGACATGTGTGTTTCCTGACAGTTGCCGGACTGGGATTCGTGAAAATTTAGGCGGTGATTTAATTTTTTGCAATTTTGACCCATTTTTAGGTATTTTTCGAGAAACATTTCAGAGATTGAAATTAAACTAAAGGAAAAAACACTCCGTAATGTGAGAGTGCTACCTACAGTGCCGCAAGCTTTGAATACGCATTTACGTGAAAATGTACATGGTGATTTTAGATTTGTGCAATTTTGACCGATTTCCATGCGTTTTTCGGTGAAAATTTAAGAAATCAAAATAAAAGAAGACGAAAGGGGTTCTAAAATCAGATTCCAGAAAACAGTTTCGATACTTTTCCACCTAGGGAGTATGAGGGGTGCCAAGTGGTGCGTTTTACCCCCTACGTATGCAGCTTGAACTCTTTGGGGTCACAAAGCTAAGTCGGGTACAAATGTACGTGACCTGCAAGTATGGGACCTGTGGTGCCACCCGTTCGATCTGTAGAGGTGGTGAGAACAACACCAGAAAAAAAAATCTGGGCCATGTCATGATGGTGTGAAATATGTAAAGGTATCATTGCATGGCCACTCAGTCTGTACCTATATTGGTGTGCATAGCAGACATCTTCCTTGCTGCGTAGGGTAACCCTAGGGTAAGAACGAACTTTAACGAAGGATGACGGCATAATTTTAGTACATATAGCGCTAAATATCCGAACCACAGATTCAGTCATTGTTTGGCGAGATGTACCTGATGTGGAAAAAATATTCGTATAAGTAGAAAATTGGAAATGTTAAAGTTAACCCTGCAAATCGAAAGAAAGGATTTATTTTACCATAGGGGATAAAATGTCATAGTATTTGTTTTAAACCAAATGGAATCCATTTATCTTTTTACTGTCAGATGCTACCAAACAAGCATTGTTTATTCCGTTGCACGGCTAGGGTACTTAGTGTTTCAAACCTCTAAAACCGTGATATTTAAGTTGTTTTGACTTCGAATAATCAACAGGGAAAAACATTAGGCTGGTGTCCGTGACATCGCATAATGCATATCTAGTATCTACCTCTTGATTTCCTGCCATGCTGCTACTATCAAATCTGTGACGGTCTTGAAACCGGACATGCGCCAGGGGCGGATCCAGCGGGGCACAGAGGACACGTGCTCTCCCCTCCAAAACGTCTGAGGGCGCGCCGAAAGGGGCCGACGAGACTGCGCGAAACGTGGTATCATGGGCTGGCTAAGGGTCTGGAGACCACGCGAAGCGTGGTCTTTATAAAGATTAGAGCACTTAAAAGGCCCTATTTTCAGATACGGGCCACCAGGCCTTATCTGAAAGATCAAAGGGCCCCATGGACGCTCAAAAGGTCCCTGGGCAGGTCAGGCGCCTCCCTCCTGGGGAAATCCTAGCTGCATGCCTGTGACCTACGTCGGTCTGATACACTCACAAAATCGCGACACACGACCCGGGTGTTAACTCCTACCACAGGGGTTAATTTGAAAATGTACTCATGCATGGGTTGTAATTGTTGAGGCTTCGCTATCTACACTCATGGCAGATACCGGCGTGGTGTGTCAGTGCCGACCACCATCGCATTGTGTGTTAGTCACCGCTGCATGGAGTGTCGAGGTGTCGCAATACTCATGCGGGGGTTGTCGATTGACGCCTCAGCCGGGCGTATTGCAGGAGTTCGTTTACCACTGGGAGAGGTGTGACAGTCGCCGCTGTCTGAGGTGTCGTGACGCAGACGGCGGCGCGGCGTTAGCTGCGCGCGCACATCAACGCCGGCCGGCCGCGCCGGCGCAGTTGGGCCGTGACTTTGGTCGCGGCACGTTGTGCAGAGTGAGTGCGTCGATCGTTGTCAGTGTTCAAGTTGCCGTTGAGTTGCGAAAGGCTGCCGTGATCGGAGTGTCGTGCCATCCCTGACTAATATAGGGCCTGCCGTGATCGTGCTGCCGTGATCGGAGTTATAAGTACCTAATTTGAGTTGTGAGTGCGTTGTTTCGTGCGTTCCTTTGATCTTAGAAATGTAGTTAGTTGTGAATTTGTGATCGATAAACATTAGGTATGATAGCGTCTATATGTTTCATGCCCTCTCGTCACAACCAATTGTATTGCTCATCCGGTCGGAGCTGCACCGACCAAGCTTCTATACACATATGAATATACGTAGCTGACTGTTGATCCATAGTAACTATGATTATTTATGAGTATGCTTGATGAAGATGATTAGTGATGTTGATGTTGATACATGGATCTGTTTACAATAATTCACGGTTTTGTTAATACAATGGTTTTGCAATGAAATGTACTAATTTTTAGTTGCTCAGATTGGGAAGGTTCAGATTGGGGCGAGTGGTCAGAGTCAGGTCAGAGATTGGAATGAGTCTTGCGAATTGCGACACGTCTCTGAGCCGGCGCCCGGCGGCGGCCGCCGCCCGCCATGCGTCTGCGTCACGACACCCCATGCAGCGGCGACCGTCACACCTCTCCCAGTGGTAAACGAACTCCTGCAATACGCCCGGCTGAGGCGTCAATCGACAACCCCCGCATGAGTATTGCGACACCTCGACACCCCATGCAGCGGTGACGTTACGCCTTTCCCAGTGGTGAACGAACTCCCGCAATACGCCTGGCTGAGGCGTCAATCGACACCCCACGCATGAGTATTGCGACACCTCGACACCCCATGCAGCGGTTATCAAGGGTGTTCCGTTAAACCTATACACCCCATGCAGCGGCGATCACGGTTGTTCCGGTACACCTCTCTGAGTGCTGAACAAAACACCTTCCAGGCGACGTATTTTAGGTTGTGTGGGCATCACACGGGCTAGGGGTGTCAACACCCTGCGCGGGTGTTGATTTTTTGTGAGTGTAGTGTCCTTGTTAGGTCTGAATAGGCCCTCGCTGGGTCTGAGAGAGTCCCTACGCCTGTCGGTGAGGGCCTTGGCCAGTTCTGAAAGGGCCCTGGGGTCTTTTGCGAGAGTCCTGGCCGGGCCTGAGAGGGCTCTACGCCCGCTAAGAGGGCCTTACCAAGCCTTAGAGGGACCCTACGCTGGTTTGAGAGGCCCAGTCACAGTCCTGACTGGGCCCTACATTAGTCAGAGATGGCCCTTTCCGGGATTTAAATGGGCCTGCGTCTGTTTAAGAGGACACTTTCCAGTCCTCACATGACCCTAAGCCGGTCTAAGGAGGTACCTTACTAGGCCTCAGAGGACCCTATACCGGACACCAGGCGAGCCATTTGTGCCCGCCTGAACATGAGGCCTGGTCTGAGCCCTCTCAGGCCTGGCAATGACACTCTCTCTAACGGACGTAGCGCCATTCAAGTCTGGCAAGGTCCCTATCAGGCTTAGAAAGGACCCTCTTAGGCCCACCGGTAGTAGTCTCAAAGAGACTGAGGGACCTCTCTTACCGACCTTAGGGCCATCTCACACTGGCACAGGACCCTCTCAGAATGACTGAGGTCCCTTTCAGACCTACCAATGGTCCTCTCAGACCAGCATAGGGCGCACAAAAGTCTTGCAAGGGCCCTACTAGACGGGCATAGGGCCCTCTCAGGTCTGAAAAGGGCCTTCTCAGACTGGTATAAGACTCTTCCAGACCTGTCGAGGACCCTCTTATGCTTGTCAAGAGCTTCACCATACCTGAAAATACACTCTCAGACCGACTGGAGGCCCTTATTGACCGGCAAAAACGTTCGGGCCCCTTTCAGCTCGGGAGCCCCTTGACGTCTGATGTGACCCCCCCCCCCCGAAAATTGTCCTGGATCCGCCCCTGGCATGCCCCAAGTGTGTCGATATTCCTGAAGATAAATGACGAGAATCGACGCGCCATACATGCCTTTGTTTATTTGCTACCATATTGCAACATATTGATGTCAAATGCTCTGACATCACACCGGGAGTCGTTTCTCTCTCCTGGGTAAACCTTATTAGTGAAGGAATCCTGGTTTGAACACGCCCCTAAGGTCATCATGTCACATAGGCGTAGGGACGTTTTGAAAAGTGGGGGGTGGCAGCCTCAGTGGCGGGTCTAGGTTTCAAGTTTTGCTTTTGTGAGGGGAAACTTCGCTCCGTTTCGTCAGCGAAAAGTTGTTGACCGGGGGGGGGGGGGGGGGGGTGGCGTCGGGTCGCCAGCACGAAAGAGAAGAGTCGTTAGCGGGGGTTATATGACTTCCCGGAACAAAACTCACAACCTCCCAGAACGGTTGCGGGGGGGAGGGAACCATTAGAGGGGCCCGCATTTCATAAGGGGGAGGCACGTGGGCCAGTGTGTCCCCCTTGTGTGCGCCTCTGGTATGAGGCTCACGGCGTGACTATGTTATATATTTATATTTGTTCTCCTTAGAGCTTCCACCCGTTACAAATTTCGCGATAACGTCGCTTTCTATATTTTTGCGGTGGGCCCCTTCAGATGAAAATATAAAATGAACACTTTCACTTGCATGTCTCCATAGCCATTGAATCTGTCATGTGTGGCCATACCTCCGGATTGTTGTTTTTTTATAAAAAAAATACAACCGGACAGGGGCCCCACCGCGGGGGGGCTGTCCGTAAGGGGGCCCCACCGCGGGGCCCCTTACAAAATGTGGGGACTCATAGGGGCCCCGAATTTCGTAAGGGAGCACGGGTCCATGTGCCCCCCCCCCCCTTGTGTGCGCCTCTGGGCCCTTCGGATGCAAATATGAAATGTAAAACTTTTACTTTCATTTGTAAACAAAAATACGAATTTTTATTTTAAATAATAAAACCACAAAGGGACCCCACCGGGCGGCCTGATCCTCGGCGAGTGCGGCGCGTGCGGTCCTATGTACCCGCCTCCCCAGCCCGCGGTGGTGGAGGTGGTGGTGGTGGGGATGCTACGCTTGTAGTCGGGTCGAAGGTCAACTGGACGCGGACAGCCCTGCGGTGACTCACCGGTCAGCTCTGTACGGTGTGGGCACGGCTCGTTGGAATGCCCCGCCCGACGGCAGACGTGGAGTCGCTCGCCATGGGCTGGGGCCGGTGCAGCTGCACTGACGAGCATCACCACGAGTAATAGCGCCGGCAGCGCGCGCAGCTCGGTGCAGGTCTCGGTGCATGACGGCGCCAAGTGCAGACATCAGAGGTTGTGCTTAGTGTAATGCTGGATGGCGATGAGCTTGCCTGTACACCTGCACCGGCACTGTGTCTGTGTTCTGCCCAGATCGCGGTCGGCAGACGGGTCTCTTCAAAGACTCAGTGCATCCGCCCGCACGTCAGTCGGATCGGTGATCAACACTCACGCACTCTCATAACTCACTCCTCACTCAGTCACTGGGCACTCAGCACAAACCTTCCTCACTTATCGCTAATTCAGCCACTCTCATTCGGTTCGGTCACTCACACTCGTTGATCGGCTCGATCGCAGAGCACGGCACGCAGGGGTAAGTGACGCAGGGGTAAGTGACGGAGGGGTAAGTGACGCAGGGGTAAGTGACGCAGGGGTAAGTGACGCAGGGGTAAGTGACGCAGGGGTAAGTGACGCAGGGGTAAGTGACGCAGGGGTAAGTGGCGCAGAGGTAAGTGATGCAGGGGTAAGTGACGTCACGCAGGGGTAAGTGACGCAGGGTTAAGTGGTGCAGGGGTAAGTAACGACACGCAGGGGTAAGTGACGTCACGCAGGGGTAAGTGACGTCACGCAGGGGTAAGTGACGCAGGGGTAAGTGACGTCACGCAGGGGTAAGTGACGGCACACAGGGGTAAGTGACGGGTATCGGGAGAGCCACGAGCACGTCCGGCCGCTGGCGCCGCGCTCAGTGAACCATAGGGTTTCAAGCCCTAAAAAGTTTAAAAACCAGGTGTAACTCAGGTGTAAAAATACCCTTTCAAATCGGCGGAGGGCCCCTCGTACCGACCGAGGGGCCTTTCAGACCAGCCGGGGTTCCCTTGTCATGTCCCCCCCCCCGCAAAGGCCAGGGCTGCGACCGCCCCTGGCGAGGCTTCCCTTCATATCGGCTCGACCTGACCTCACCGCCACCACCATGGGCCACTGTCCGTTTTCTGTCATGTATTTCTGTCATGTTTCTGTCATACATCTGGTTTCGGCATAACGGACTCAAAGTAGACACCTTGAAGACACAGCTGATGCTGCTGGGTGGCACCCAAAATCTGAGAAACACACCGGAGGTCTCAGTTAAATTCCGCGAACACTCTCTGGCCCCCATCTCAGAAGGAACAAATATCGGTCTTGTGCTCGACCGTTCTCTCACCTGGGACTCCCACGTCACTGAAGTCACCCGACGCTGTCTCGGAGTTCTGAGTGGCCTGTCACACCTCAGGGGGGTACCTGCCCTCCCCCGTTGCCATCTCCGCGCTGATCAACGCCCTGGTCTGCTCCCAAATTCGCTACTTCATCTTCATCATCATCTTCATCATCATCATCATCATCATCATCATCATCATCATCATCATCATCATCATCATCATCATCATCATCATCATCATCATCATCATCATCATCATCATCATCATCATCATCATCATCATCATCATCATCATCATCATCATCATCATCATCATCATCATCATCATCATCATCATCATCATCATCATCATCATCATCATCATCATCATCATCATCATCATCATCATCATCATCATCATCATCATCATCATCATCATCATCATCATCATCATCATCATCATCATCATCATCATCATCATCATCATCATCATCATCATCATCATCATCATCATCATCATCATCATCATCATCATCATCATCATCATCATCATCATCATCATCATCATCATCATCATCATCATCATCATCATCATCATCATCATCATCATCATCATCATCATCATCATCATCATCATCATCATCATCATCATCATCATCATCATCATCATCATCATCATCATCATCATCATCATCATCATCATCATCATCATCATCATCATCATCATCATCATCATCATCATCATCATCATCATCATCATCATCATCATCATCATCATCATCATCATCATCATCATCATCATCATCATCATCATCATCATCATCATCATCATCATCATCATCATCATCATCATCATCATCATCATCATCATCATCATCATCATCATCATCATCATCATCATCATCATCATCATCATCATCATCATCATCATCATCATCATCATCATCATCATCATCATCATCATCATCATCATCATCATCATCATCATCATCATCATCATCATCATCATCATCATCATCATCATCATCATCATCATCATCATCATCATCATCATCATCATCATCATCATCATCATCATCATCATCATCATCATCATCATCATCATCATCATCATCATCATCATCATCATCATCATCATCATCATCATCATCATCATCATCATCATCATCATCATCATCATCATCATCATCATCATCATCATCATCATCATCATCATCATCATCATCATCATCATCATCATCATCATCATCATCATCATCATCATCATCATCATCATCATCATCATCATCATCATCATCATCATCATCATCATCATCATCATCATCATCATCATCATCATCATCATCATCATCATCATCATCATCATCATCATCATCATCATCATCATCATCATCATCATCATCATCATCATCATCATCATCATCATCATCATCATCATCATCATCATCATCATCATCATCATCATCATCATCATCATCATCACCATCACCATCATCATCATCATCATCATCATCATCATCATCATCATCATCATCATCATCATCATCATCATCATCATCATCATCATCATCATCATCATCATCATCATCATCATCATCATCATCATCATCATCATCATCATCATCATCATCATCATCATCATCATCATCATCATCATCATCATCATCATCATCATCATCATCATCATCATCATCATCATCATCATCATCATCATCATCATCATCATCATCATCATCATCATCATCATCATCATCATCATCATCATCATCATCATCATCATCATCATCATCATCATCATCATCATCATCATCATCATCATCATCATCATCATCATCATCATCATCATCATCATCATCATCATCATCATCATCATCATCATCATCATCATCATCATCATCATCATCATCATCATCATCATCATCATCATCATCATCATCATCATCATCATCATCATCATCATCATCATCATCATCATCATCATCATCATCATCATCATCATCATCATCATCATCATCATCATCATCATCATCATCATCATCATCATCATCATCATCATCATCATCATCATCATCATCATCATCATCATCATCATCATCATCATCATCATCATCATCATCATCATCATCATCATCATCATCATCATCATCATCATCATCATCATCATCATCATCATCATCATCATCATCATCATCATCATCATCATCATCATCATCATCATCATCATCATCATCATCATCATCATCATCATCATCATCATCATCATCATCATCATCATCATCATCATCATCATCATCATCATCATCATCATCATCATCATCATCATCATCATCATCATCATCATCATCATCATCATCATCATCATCATCATCATCATCATCATCATCATCATCATCATCATCATCATCATCATCATCATCATCATCATCATCATCATCATCATCATCATCATCATCATCATCATCATCATCATCATCATCATCATCATCATCATCATCATCATCATCATCATCATCATCATCATCATCATCATCATCATCATCATCATCATCATCATCATCATCATCATCATCATCATCATCATCATCATCATCATCATCATCATCATCATCATCATCATCATCATCATCATCATCATCATCATCATCATCATCATCATCATCATCATCATCATCATCATCATCATCATCATCATCATCATCATCATCATCATCATCATCATCATCATCATCATCATCATCATCATCATCATCATCATCATCATCATCATCATCATCATCATCATCATCATCATCATCATCATCATCATCATCATCATCATCATCATCATCATCATCATCATCATCATCATCATCATCATCATCATCATCATCATCATCATCATCATCATCATCATCATCATCATCATCATCATCATCATCATCATCATCATCATCATCATCATCATCATCATCATCATCATCATCATCATCATCATCATCATCATCATCATCATCATCATCATCATCATCATCATCATCATCATCATCATCATCATCATCATCATCATCATCATCATAGTTATCACCCCCATCATCGTATATGTATTAGTTTTACTATATTCCCCTGAACTGAATTAAATGTGTTGATGTGCGTGTTGGTATCACATCAAGTTGGAAAGGCGTGCTTATTTGCGCCTGGAGGACATGGTTAAGTGGAATCACGTGCTATCAATTTCATTTTTACCATAATTCGAATAGGAATCTCTATGACGTCACGCTTAGCTAAAATCGCCGGACGGTGGTACCTAGTATCCACCGTTTGGCCTTGGGCCAAACTAAACTGCCGATTTTAATGGACTTTGTCAAATGCTTGCTGATTGTTCATAAAATGTTGGTACATATTCGAGAGAAAAAAAAACGTGCAGGAAACATATTACACACCTTCATGATAAATAAAAATGCGTAGGGAGGCAAATTTTAGCTCGGACAGTGAATTCGTTACCGAGTAATTGCTGAGTACCGACCGTTATAAGCGTGGAACGCTTATCAACTTTAACTTGAACAACCTTGGCTAGGGACATTTTATGCAAAATGTGATTGGATTTACATATAAGTTGAGTGCTTCTTCCCATTTCAAGTGCTAACTCCATTTTGTAGGAAAAGGTCATTATTTCCCTAAGCTTTTGTCACAATTCACCAATGCTCTCACCTACATAAAATGTTAGCACTAGCAGAGATATGGAGAGCAGCGGACACGGCGACAGGTTGATTGCATTCAAAGTTGGCAACACCGGCATTCGCTGCTTTCACCATTTGTCTTCACAACCTCATATGGCAAATAGCAGTTTGTGCAAAAGCCCCGACAAAATGTAATCAAAGGATAATGCGATGCAATCAGCGTTTTCTAGTTTTGTTTGTCCACGAATAACGTATCAGATGGAGTAAATCACATTAAGCATATCTCTTTATCCCCAAGTGTCATAAAATAAATTATATACTTGTATTCCTGTTAGCTACCTCTTTCATGACATCTGCAATTAGCTTTAAAATCACACATCTGCCTCAGGAAAATGGCATTCCCTCGATCACCTCTCCTTAAAAACCTTCCTGAGTAGAGGATGTCAAAGGTGCTCTTTCGTTCGTTTGTTACAAACAGGTGTATGCGAATGTTGCTAGAGCATGTCATTAATTAAAGACACATATATTGTAAGCTCCAGCTCATATTTGGGCACTGACATCCACTCCTTGAATAACAATGGCGTGTTTCATGAACATCCACATATTTCCAACACACCACTAGTACACCATAATCTCACCATAATCTCATGTTGAATTTTTAAAGCCATCACATTCTGCAGCGGTAGATGATATGAACCTCGTCTATCTAAACATGGATCCACCACAGCGTGTTCGAGGTTTATCTTTTGTACGGGTATCCGTATCCGTGCCCGTATCCTCCGTAGGGATATCCACCGCCATATCCACCGCCGTATCCACCGCCGTATCCACCGCCGTATCCACCGCCGTATCCACCGCCGTATCCACCGCCGTATCCACCGCCGTATCCACCGCCGAATCCACCACCGTATCCTCCGTAGGGATATCCACCGCCGTATCCACCGCCATATCCACCGCCGTATCCACCGCCGTATCCACCGCCGTATCCACCACCGTATCGACCACCGTATCCACCACCGTATCGACCGCCGTTTCGACCGCCGAGGAAACTGCCAAAAATGCGACCAAATATGCTGAAACAGAGGAGACGACGTATCACTGTCACGTGTGGCATCCAAATATGCTGAAACAGAGGAGACGGCGTATCACTGTCACGTGTGGCATCCAAATATGCTGAAACAGAGGAGACGGCGTATCACTGTCACGTGTGGCATCCAAATATGCTGAAACAGAGGAGACGACGCATCACTGTCACGTGTGGCATCCAAATATGCTGAAACAGAGGAGACGACGTATCACTGTCACGTGTGGCATCCAAATATGCTGAAACAGAGGAGACTGCGTATCACTGTCACGTGTGGCATCCAAATATGCTGAAACAGAGGGGACTGCGTATCACTGTCACGTGTGGCATCCACATATGCTGAAACAGAGGAGACGACGTATCACTGTCACGTGTGGCATCCAAATATGCTGAAACAGAGGAGACGACGTATCACTGTCACGTGTGGCATCCAAATATGCTGAAACAGAGGAGACGACGCATCACTGTCACGTGTGGCATCCAAATATGCTGAAACAGAGGAGACGACGTATCACTGTCACGTGTGGCATCCAAATATGCTGAAACAGAGGAGACGACGCATCACTGTCACGTGTGGCATCCAAATATGCTGAAACAGAGGAGACGGCGTATCACTGTCACGTGTGGCATCCAAATATGCTGAAACAGAGGAGACGACGTATCACTGTCACGTGTGGCATCCAAATATGCTGAAACAGAGGAGACGGCGTATCACTGTCACGTGTGGCATCCAAATATGCTGAAACAGAGGAGACGACGTATCACTGTCACGTGTGGCATCCAAATATGCTGAAACAGAGGAGACGACGTATCACTGTCACGTGTGGCATCCAAATATCCTGAAACAGAGGAGACGACGTATCACTGTCACGTGTGGCATCCAAATATGCTGAAACAGAGGAGACGACGTATCACTGTCACGTGTGGCATCCAAATATGCTGAAACGGAGGAGACGACGTATCACTGTCACGTGTGGCATCCAAATATGCTGAAACAGAGGAGACGACGCATCACTGTCACGTGTGGCATCCAAATATGCTGAAACAGAGGAGACGACGTATCACTGTCACGTGTGGCATCCAAATATGCTGAAACAGAGGAGACGACGTATCACTGTCACGTGTGGCATCCAAATATGCTGAAACAGAGGAGACGACGCATCACTGTCACGTGTGGCATCCAAATATGCTGAAACAGAGGAGACGACGTATCACTGTCACGTGTGGCATCCAAATATGCTGAAACAGAGGAGACGGCGTATCACTGTCACGTGTGGCATCCAATGCCGCCAGCAGGAGACCTTGGGGCTGTTTGAGAACGTTTGACAGCATTCCAACGAGTCATTTCATTTGAAACATTGTGTACAAAATACTTCGTTATACAATATCACATATATAGGATGTTATTTTGTTACTTCCAAATGTTTCAGGTCAAAAAAATTAACGGTAAGAAATTTTCGAAGTTTAACGTAGAACATACAGCCAAGGGAGTATATAAAAAATGACACGATTTCGACCGATTCGTCAGACTCACCCGGTTTCGGCCGTCTCCAGATCTCCAGAATCTGATGTCACTGCAGTGTCAGCCTGCAACTTGGTGACCTCTGCCTCCGCCTGCTTGTCCGGCGAGCAGCTCACCAGCGCCAACAGCGCCGCCAGCAGACACAGCGCCACAAACTGTAACCAGAAGTACCACGGGTCAGTCAGAGATGGCGCTGCGCATCAGCTCAGTGGCGCCGCCAACATACTTTATTGGCGGCGTCGTATAACCTTACGGCGCTCCTAAGCCCAAATCATCAACACGGCAGTGACACACAGACAAACTGTAACTAGAAGTACCACAGGTCAGCCACAGATGGCACTGTGCACCAATTTAGTCGCACCGCCAGCAAACAGTGACACAAACTGTAACCAGAAGTACCACGGGTCAGTCAGAGATGGCGCTGCGCATCATCTCATTAGCACCGCCAACATACTTTATTGGCGGTGCCGTATAACCTTACGGCGCTCCTAAGCCCAAATCATCAACACGACAGTGACACACAGACAAACTGTAACTAGAAGTACCACAGGTCAGCCACAGATGGCACTGTGCACCAATTTAGTCGCACCGCCAGCAAACAGTGACACAAACTGTAATTATAAACGCCGTGGGTCTGCCACAGATGGCGTTGTGCACTCTCGCAACTATTGCTGTCAGCGCACTGTCACCTGAGTTGCGACACAAGTTCCGCAGGTCAAGCACAGATGGCGCCATGTTCGCTGCACAGAATCGAAGCCACCCATGTAGCCTCACCGATTTCATGTTGATCACTGCACTGTAGATTAGTGACTGACGTTAAAGAAGTCGACCTTTCGTTTTATAGGTGGTCAGGTCGGCAGCCTACGTCATACCGCCTTCCGAAGATGTCAACAGACCTCGTGAAATTGTGTCATACTAGTCTGACGAGGCGGTGCTCGAATGGGGCTAAGCCCCTTGCAAGGAGACAAAGGCACGTGGCGGTCTTCCAAACATGAATCAGTGAAGCCGCTGTGGGCGGGGGATTTTTACCGCCATTGTGGAAGAACATCTTTGTAATTTGCCCCATCTCCGCAGACCAGAAGGTTTAATTTGGCGCACTTCCAGCAGAATTTGCAAAGTGATTTATCAGGAGGTATAGTTGCAAGGTCGCATACAGATTAAAAGAAGGGATAAGTTCTGCAGTACTGATTAAAGAGGAAGATAAAGGCATAGCAACATCAATAAATTTATGAATGTCATATGATGTACAGTAGTACAGTACAGTAGTAGTGCAGGCCATACTGTACAGTACAGTACAGTATGGCCTGCAGAGTCGATAGGCTTCCAGGTTACTACGACTCCGGCTCCGACCCTCCGGAGTCGACTACGACTCCGGCTCCGACCCTCTTGAGTCGACTACGACTCCGGCTCTGACCCTCTTGAGTCGACTACGACTCCGGCTCTGACCCTCCGGAGTCGACTCAGACTCCGGCTCCGACCCTCCGGAGTCGACGACGACTCCGACTCCGACCCTCCGGAGTCGACGACGACTCCGACTCCGACCCTCCGGAGTCGACTCTGACTCCGAGTCCGACTCCGAAATCGACTCCTGCCTTTCATTAGCTGAAGGTATTGTCACCAGGCACCGGAAGAAATCGCCCGCAGCACCTATTTTTCCGTTTCAAGATTGGTGTTCATTGAATGACCGCCGGACCGGAATCGGTAAAATTGTACTACTCCGACTCCGACTCCGAGTCCACAGCCCTGATTTTGGGTGAAACGGATTTCGGACACATATATTTCAAAGTGCAGAGTTGCATTATATGCGTTAAAATTTCGAATTGTGATTACCTTTCAGAATTGTTGAAAAGGTAAAAAGCGACATGCATCGACAAAGTGAGATATGCGAGTATTTAGTTCCAATACCCATAATAAACACGTAAAAAGCCGACAAGACTAAATAATTTAGGTTATATCCCTGTGAAAAAAATTAGCCCATGACAAATATCACGTTCAAACTTATATATTCACATGTGAGTTATCCATGCCAACTATGGATACAATGACGACGGTTATATCGGTGACGACGGTTATATCTGTGACGACATCCATATATCTGTGACGACGGTTTATATCTGTGACGACGGTTATATCTGTGACGACGGTTATATCTGTGAAGACGGTTATATCGGTGACGACGGTTATATCTGTGACGACATCCATATATATGTGACGACGGTTTATATCTGTGACGACGGTTATGTCTGTGACGACGGTTTATATCTGTGACGAGGGTTTATATATGTGATGACGGTTATATCTGTGACGACGGTTTATATCTGTGACGATGGTGTATATTGGTGACGACGGTTATATCTGTGACGACATCCATATATCTGTGACGACGGTTTATATCTGTGACGACGGTTATATCTGTGACGATGGTTATATCTGTGACGACGGTGTATATTGGTGACGTTGACCCGACATTCCTTCACTCAATCACAGTGAACAAGGTACTTGATACCGAAAACGTTGTGAATAAAGTTGAATTACCGTCGTCATTGTATTATATACCTTTCAACAGTGAGCACTGAGCAACGGCATCACAACAGCATCACACAGACATCTGAACGGCAGTTTGGACACCTTGGTACATGTTACTCGATTCTGTAAGCTGTTGACTGGTATACGCTTGGTGGGTCTCTTCCCGACTTCGTTCTTATGTATAAGCGAGTGCCAAACCCAGTGCACTCAAAAACCAAACCTAAATCACTTGCAAACCAAATCGAAGTAATTCGCATCCTAAGTGTAGGCAGGTTTGTAGGCAGGTTTATAGGCAGGTTTGTAGGCAGGTTTGTAGGCAAGTGTAGGCAGGTTTGTAGGCAGGTTTGTAGGCAGGTTTGTAGGCAGGTTTGCAGGCTGGTGTAGGCAGGTGTAGGCAGGTGTAGGCAGGTGTAGGCATGTGTAGGTAGGTGTAGGCAGGTTTGTAGGCAGGTGTAGGCAGGTGTAGGCAGGTGTAGACAGGTGTAGGCAGGTGAAGGCAGGTGTAGGCAGGTTTGTAGGCAGGTTTTTAGGCAGGTGTAGGCAGGTGTAGGCAGGTGTAGGCAGGTGTAGGCAGGTGTAGGCAGGTGTAGGCAGGTGTATACAGATGTAGGCAGGTTTGTAGACAGATGTAGGCAGGTGTAGGAAGGTGCAGGCAGGTGTAGGCAAGTGTAGGCAGGTGTAGGCAGGTTTGTAGGCAGGTGTAGGTAGGTGTAGGCAGGTGTGTGCGGGTGTAGGCAGATGTAGGCGGGTGAAGGCAGGTGTGGGCAGGTTTATAGGCAGGTGTAGGCAGGTGTAGGCAGGTGTAGGCAGGTTTGTAGGCAGGTGTAGGCAGGTGTAGGCAGGTGTAGGCAGGTGTATGCAGGTGTAGGCAGGTGTAGGCAGGTGTAGGCACGTTTGTAGTCAGGTGTAGGCAGGTGTAGGCAGGTGTAGGCAGGTGTAGGCAGGTGTAGGCAGGTGTAGGCAGGTGTAGGCAGGTGTAGGCAGGTTTGTAGGCAGGCATAGACAGGTGTAGGCAGGTTTGTAGGAAGGTGTAGGCAGGTGTAGGCAGGTTTGTAGGCAGGTATATGCAGGTGTAGGCAGGTGTAGGCAGGTGTAGGCAGGTGTAGGCAGGTGTAGGCAGGTGTAGGCAGGTTTGTAGGCAGGATTGTAGGCAGGTTTGTAGGCAAGTGTAGGCAGGTTTGTAGGCAGGTGTGTGGGCAGGTGTAGGCAGGTGTAGGCAGGTGTAGGCAGGTTTGTAGGCGGGTGTAGACAGGTGTAGGCAGGTGTAGGCAGGTTTTTAGGCAGGTTTGTAGGCAGGTGTAGGTAGGTGTAGGCAGGTTTGTAGACAGGTGAAGGCAGGTGTAGGCAGGTTTTTAGGCAGGTTTTTAGGCAGGTTTTTAGGCAGGTGTAGGCAGGTATAGGCAGGTGTAGGCAGGTGTAGGCAGGTGTAGGCAGGTGTAGGCAGGTGTAGACTGGTGTAGGCAGGTTTGTAGACTGGTGTAGGCGGGTGTAAGCTGTTGTTCGTCGACCGACTAACCTAAAACGGCCAGCCATATAGCGGAACTACCGAGTAACCTGTCAATTAACGTAACCATAGCGGAACTACCGAGTAACCTGTCAATTAACGTAACCATAGCGGAACTAACGAGTAGCCTGTCAATTAACGTAACCATAGCGGAACTACAGAGTAACCTGTCCATTAACGTAACCTTAGCGGAACTACCGGGTAACCTGTCAATTAACGTAACAGGGAGCAATGACATGGTTAATTAATTTCCGTACGTAGAACAAGTCAGGGAGGATACTGTTCCATTGTTTTTGACGAGGGTAGCATACGCGTTATAATTCTCGGTTTTATGCCATATAGTTTTGGACCACAGATAATGGAATACCTATTGAACGGTTCCAACTTGCAGCATTCTGTAGTTATGCTAATTCAACTTGCAAAACTTGTTAGTCAAAATTACGCGCTCTCTAAATGGACTGTCCCACCTTCCCAAACGTTGTCAAATGTACGCCATTTGTGGTGTAAAATATGAAGTAATTGCTGCCGAACACGATTATGACATTTGTTTCTGGCAAAACAGTGCTCAATTTCATAAAAAGTTAAGTTTTAATATTTGGGTTGATGACGTCATATTGAGGTCTAGAGAGCTACACAGAAATCGTTTACGCTGCCAAATTATGACACAATTATTTCGAGACAATTCTGGCGCTTTGAATACAAAACAAACCAATTACCAAACCATTGAAACTTAGTAAATATGTCCATGATTCCCCTTAAAACAAGTCGACTACCATCACCATTTGGTAAAGAGAGACGTCATCGGCTTTAGACCCGTATTCAAATACACGTAGGGCTTATTCGTTACAATTGTCAAGACCAAGCTCGAATTTCTTTTCGATTAGACCACTATATTTCAATGCAAATCCAACAACATGGCTATCTCAACTCAAATATAATGTTAACCCGCGCGGCGCTGGGGTCTCCATTCGAACGTGCGGTGCTGGGGGGTAAATTTTACCCCCCCCCCCCTCGTATCTTCCGAACCAATAACCGGAGCGAGACGCGCAAGGCGGCGATCGAAAGCTCTCAGTGAGAAGAATCTAACGCATGCCCGAAATTATTAACATAAGGTCACATGTCAGGTCACGGTCAGGTCAAGTGTCAAAATTTAAGTATTTGGGGTTTTGGGCTATACTTTCCATCCAAAGCCTTGTATTGCAACTGTTATCTCACAAAATGCTCCCAAATGTATAATGCATCTCCTGCATAAGTAAAAGTGAAATTTTAAGCAAAGGTCAAGGTCAAGGTCAGGTCACAAAAGGTCACAGGTCTACGAAAGCCATGCGACACATGTCGTATGGGTTATTTTACACATATAATTCGATAGAAGCAGCCATTTTCACAGCCTGACACCATATAATCGCCCTCAGGTCAAGGTCAGGTCACAATAAGGTCAAAATTTGAAATTGATTAATCTAAATAAACATTGCATGTTTCTAGACTAGTTTTGTCTTCGAAATACAGTGGTGGCATTTATTTGCCTGTATCTGGTCAGTAAAAGCCAAAACACGCAATCAAAAAAAATGACGTCATGAGTTACTTATTCTTAGAGAGCCATAAGTCAGTCAAAAATAAAGAAATTGCTTTGAAATTTGGTTTGAATATCGTTCATACTCGGTTCTCTAATATATCTTCCGGTTTTTTGAACATCTTCAAACAAAAAACTTTTGTGAAAATTCTTCCCCAAAAATCAGTTTTTTGCATTTTTTGGGGTCAAAATCCCAAATTTTTTAACATCTTAGATAGCCATATTAAAGACAATGTTATTTCCTTTCTTTTGACGCCTTTTATTTTCGATTTGCATCAACACACTATTTTCTACGATTTTTCAAACATTTAACGTTTTTTTCACCAAAAATGACATGACATGACGTCACTAAAACGTCATTATCTCCTAAAAATTTCACGAATTTCAACAAAATTGTAACACAAGATGTAGAAGTGATGCACCATAAGGTACCGCAAGTTTCACTTCGATATCTGTAATAGTTTTCAAGTTATGGAGAAAATCCGGGAGGGGGGTAAAATTTACCCCCCCCCCCCCAGCGCCGCGCGGGTTAAGGTGGGACAGTCCCTTGAATGATTTAATGCTCGCATTGCTGCCATCCCGTCAGCGTCTGAAGCAGACATTTCACATTGATGTCAGTATCATTGCAGAATCGTACATTGTGGCTCAGGGGCGCAGCCAGGGGGGGCACAGGGGCACAGCCAGGTGGGGGGGGGGCACAGGGGGCACGTGTCCCCCCATCAGGGGCGCAGCCAGGGGGAACAGTGGCGCAGCCAGGGGAGGGGGGGGCACAGGGGGTACGTGCCCCCCCCCCCCCCCCTTGGTCCGAGGGGCCCAGAAGGCCTCTCGGCCCCTCAGCCCATATGGAAGTGGCGGAGCGGCCGAAGGGCCCAAAACGGCCCTTACTGGCTTATCAGGCTTAAAGGAAATAGTTCACTTTCGGAAATTTTCTCAAAACACGATTTTATTATATTTTTAATACAATGTTTTATGATTTTTTTTCTGTCAAAAATAGTCCTAAATCTCGCCAATTCAGGACAGAAGGTTGTAATATTATGAATTACATGGTGCGCGTTATTGGTCTGCGCATGCTCCATGCAGAGCTGGCTCTTTCAGACGGTACGGTATATCATATATGCGCCGCATTCCTTCGCCAAAAAGTCAAATATGTATATATATATATATATATATATATATATATATATATATATATATATATATATATATATATATATATATGGCTTGAGTCTTTTCAGTCAAGACAACTTGCAGATAGGGACTTCTCAACACGGCCTACAAAACTGCTATTTCAGTTAAAAACCCCATGTTAAAGGTGAACTATTTCCTTTAAGAGAGTCCTTGTTCGGACTTAGGGCCCTCACTCGGCCCGAGGGAGCCTTCGGTCGACCTGGGGGTGCCCTGGGTTGCCGTAAGGGGGCCCTTGTTAGGCTTACAGTGGCCAACGGTCGGCCTAAGGCTCTTGGTTAGCCTGAGGGGCCCTCAGTTGGCCTGAGGGAGCCCTTGCTAGGCTTAAGAGGCCCCCGGTCGGCCTGAGGGACCCAGCTGGCCTACGGGGGCCCTCGGCCGACCTAAGAGGGTCCTAGGTTGTCCTGAGGGCCTAGGTTGGTCGGCCCGAGGGGCCTTTGGTCAGCACCTGGTCATGGCAATCCCTTTTAGACACTGGGCGCCTTCGGGGCCCAAACTCGTCTGGGGGTCAAATGGATACTGCCTTAGCCTGGTTCTGGCTCCCAGCCTGGTTCTATCGCCACTGGGGGTCCTGTCTAGCGCCTGAATAACCTGTACTGACCCCTAATCACCACTGGGGCACTTGCCTGACCTCAGGGCTTATAATCGTCTTCTGCTGTGAACGGCAGACTGCTTGGGAACTGGAGGATCCAGCCGTCGTTTTTTTGTGTGTAAAGGGGGGTGCAAATGGTGGGAGGCATTGGCGGATCCAGCCTCTCTCCGTGGGGGCATCTTTTGTGGCAAAAGGGTACCCTCATTTTTTTCCCTCCGCGGATTTGGGCCGGTCACCTTATTTTGGTATTCGAGCTTAAGAAATTCACTTTTCAAATTCACAAAATGTCTTTTGTGGATTTTTTCCGAAACAAAATCCTTTATTTTTATTTGGGGGTTCAAAAACCCATAATTCGAAAATCTGGGATATCCATTTTGAAGTGAATGTCATTTCCCTTATTGACGTTTTTATTTGCAATTTTCTTCCAAACTTTATTTTCTACGATTTGTCAAACATTTATCGTTTTTCCCCCAAAAAAATGGCATAACATGACGTCATTAAAACGTCATTATATCCAAAAATACTCGATCAATTTCATTGAAAGTTCGTGAGAAGACTTAGACTTGATTCTTCAGGATAAGGTACTGAAAGTTTCACGTTGATATCTATCATAGATTTCAGGTTATTGAGAAAATCCGGGAGGGGCAGATACTTCTGATAAGGTTTGAGCTAGAAGTACCTATCTCAACCTAGGTACCTAGGTACAAGGTAGGTACTTTCCTTGGTAAAAGTTGCTTAGATTTTATATTATCTCAGTAAATGTGCCAAATTTGCGCCGATTTCAGGTGGTTTGGGGGGGGCATGGCCCCGTGGTCCCCTCTGGATCCACCAATGGGGGGCATGGCCTGGTTGCCCCCCCCCCCCCCCCTGGATCCGCCATGCGCTTGGGAACCTAATATTCGGCGATAACTTTTGAATGCATCAACTGGTATGAACAAACTTCTCGCAATGGACGTTTCAGGCCCTGTGCTAATTTTGTATTATAAAAATTGGTTAGTGTCAAACGAAAATTTAGGGCGCTTTCCATTCACTCGTAATGTTAAACACAATATGAGCTCGGATAGAGGCTAACGTCCGGTCGCTCTGTAGTCCCGCCCTTGACTCCGCCCACCACTTGCTACCGACCGGTCACTGATCGGGCAGCGCCGGTACAAGGTCAGCCATTTAATTGTGTTTCGTATTTAATTTTTATGGTGAACATTCCCTTGGTTAAGTAGCTTAATTATTCTTTTAAAATCAGGGAATGTGTCAATTTGTGGCCGATTTCGGGTGGTTTGGGGCATGACCTCTTTGCCCCCCCCCCCCCACCCCCTCCTCGCCACCTGCTGGATCTGCCAGTGGCCTTCAACTAAGACAAGCTACTTGATAAGCCCATGAGCGCTCAAAATGTTCGACTGAAGTTTTGTACGTTGCTGCTTTCTGAAGTTGTCTTTGCAAACTTATGACGGAACGTTTCGCGTAAAGCGCCTCCACATTCCATAGTCTATACGTCAGTGAATTACCTCGAATGTATGTGTTTGCAATGTAGTTTGTCACAAACGTGAGCAATCGGGGCAACGTAAAATGTTGAGGGTCCGAAGTTTCGCGTTGCCTCTTCTGTATTGTTTAGCTGCTGGGACCTTGAAGGATCCTTGTGCGTGCAACTCAAATTGTTAACCAGCGCACCGACGGGGTCCGCGCCAACTTCGAACCGACCAGGGGGGGGGGGGGCGGATACCTGCCCTGTAATATTAAACAAAACATGCAACATAGCGACAAACATAAAAACGTTAGATATCCCGAAACAAGGTATTATGAAAGTACTGAGGCAATTTTTTAGGTCAGGTCATTATTGAGGTCACCAGAGGTCAACAAAGGTAAAATTTCGGTCATATATGGTATCCTTACCAAAAACCATCTATATCTCGAAAACAAAAAGAGACGCACTTAAAACGCGCAAACGCGCAAAACGACGACGCGCAAAAAATAAGCATCCGAAAGAAAACTGTTTTTTTTTGTCACTCAGGCTCCATCAGATTTCATCTCAGGTCAATAGTTACCTCAGGGGAGGCCATCGAACTTGAAACATTCTAAAAATCGCGGAGTTGTTTTTAGGGAATAACTTTTGAGATACGCATGATAAAGTGATGCCTACAGTTTTCATCATTGTGTTTCTCCGTCGAGACGCATCGAATAGTATATCGTATGGCCCTGACCTAGTTGGGTAATATCCCCAAATTTACCTGACCTGTGCTCAGATCAAGGTCAGGTCAAGTTCAACTTTTACATCAATCAACGCGTCTCGACGAGCCAAACACAATGTTCAGAACTCCATTACTCTACCTTGATTTGGCAAAGAGTTATTGAAGAAACCCCACGTGTAACCTCGGGGTCACCAGAGTTGACCTCGTAGAGGTCACATAACAAAAATGTGACTTGTGTCTTTGCATACGGCACAATAATAGTGTATCTGGTGAAAACTGGCTAAATTTACTGTGGATGTATACGTGTTTTCATTTGTATCCATTTACTTATAATGATGAGGTCACGAAATCGATCTGACCTTAGGTCAGCGATATTTAAAATTCAAGATAAATAATTGTAGGTACTTATGACCTAATTAAGTCCTGTGAGTTTGAAACCGCTCGGTCAATCACTGTGGCTTTGGCACGGCCACAAACTTTTAAGAACTTGCTTGGAGGTGGGGTCACTTAATATGAACTGTTGACCTGACCTGAGATGACTCGATATAACAAAATACACAAAATGTGGATAATTGGTGCCCGAATAGCTATGCTAAGTTCTGCGGTGCTGCACACCGCCGTTTTCCCAATATTTACGAAAACTTCAGGTGAGTGGATATCCGCACCCCACGTCGGTGCGCGCGTTAATACTTCACATGGTGCCAAAGGGAGTCAGTTGCCGCAAATTATGTTGTATCAGATTGCGTACTTATCAGTCAATCTACGCATGAGGTCTGTTCAGCATGGGTCTGTCCGACGTTTTTTTGCGATCATTTAGGGCCCCTGCAAAATATGAGGCCCAAATCCGCCGAGGAGATACCATTTCGCGTTTTTTGTTGGGGGAGGCTTTGGCCGAGGGGGCCCCCTGGGGATGACGTCCCCCCCTTGCCGAAGGTCTGGCTGCGCCCCTGCTGGTGGGGAGTGCAGACTGCGTGGGCATGTCGACATGTGTCATCCAACCTTGACGGTAAAGCACTGTGACAGCGGAGCTGATAGTGACTAAGAACAACCCACCGAGCGTTGGATACATCCGGGACAAACAAGGTAACGCATCGGCTAAGCAGAAACCAAGGAACATTGAATACTTCTAGGATAAATAAAATAACCTACGAAGAGATCTGTGTTTGTGTATACTAATAATGTGGCCCAGGTGTAATAATGGGTCACACTTGCATATGTAAGTGTATTAGAGAGCGTCCATATATTACGTAACACTTGACCTGGTGGGGAGGGGTCACAGTGATAGGAAGCGTTACGTAGGGGAGGGGTCACAGTGATAGGAAGCGTTACGTAGGGGGAGGGGTCACAGTGTTAGGAAGCGTTACGTAGGGGAGGGGTCACAGTGTTAGGAAGCGTTACGTAGGGGAGGGGTCACAGTGTTAGGAAGCGTTACGTAGGGGGAGGGGTCACAGTGTTAGGAAGCGTTACGTAGGGGAGGGGTCACAGTGTTAGGAAGCGTTACGTAGGGGAGGGGTCACAGTGTTAGGAAGCGTTACGTAGGGGAGGGGTCACAGTGATAGGAAGCGTTACGTAGGGGGAGGGGTCACAGTGTTAGGAAGCGTTACGTAGGGGGAGGGGTCACAGTGTTAGGAAGCGTTACGTAGGGGAGGGGTCACAGTGTTAGGAAGCGTTACGTAGGGGGAGGGGTCAAAGTGTTAGGAAGCGTTACGTAGGGGAGGGATCACAGTGTTAGGAAGCGTTACGTAGGGGAGGGGTCACAGTGTTAGGAAGCGTTACGTAGGGGGAGGGGTCACAGTGTTAGGAAGCGTTACGTAGGGGAGGGGTCACAGTGTTAGGAAGCGTTACGTAGGGGGAGGGGTCAAAGTGTTAGGAAGCGTTACGTAGGGGGAGGGGTCAAAGTGATAGGAAGCGTTACGTAGGGGAGGGGCCACAGTGTTAGGAAGCGTTACGTAGGGGAGGGGTCACAGTGTTAAGAAGCGTTACGTAGGGGAGGGGTCACAGTGTTAGGAAGCGTTACGTAGGGGGAGGGGTCAAAGTGTTAGGAAGCGTTACGTAGGGGGAGGGGTCAAAGTGATAGGAAGCGTTACGTAGGGGAGGGGTCAAAGTGATAGGAAGCGTTACGTAGGGGAGGGGTCACAGTGTTAGGAAGCGTTACGTAGGGGGAGGGGTCACAGTGTTAGGAAGCGTTACGTAGGGGAGGGGTCAAAGTGTTAGGAAGCGTTACGTAGGGGGTGTTATTCACAGGTGTTAGTCACGATGGGAAGTTAAAATGAAGTTAAGGCGACGATACAAAGCATCCTCATACAATTCATACATGGGTGCTTAGCAGTTTTAGGGTTTTGAATTAAATGATCTTGACCACCCACGAAGATGTTCGTGTTACAGCATGCATGTTTGTTTACAGGGGGTTCAGGGGGTTCAATGTTTGTTTACAGGGGTTCAGGGGTTCAATGTTTGTTTACAGGGGTGCAGGGGTTCAATGTTTGTTTACAGGGGGTTCAGAGGTTCAATGTTTGTTTACAGGGGGTTCAGGGATTCAATGTTTGTTTACAGGGGGTGCAGGAGGTTCAATGTTTGTTTACAGGGGGTTCAGGGGTCCAATGTTTGTTTACAGGGGGTTCAGGGGTTCAATGTTTGTTTACAGGGGGTTCAGGGGTCCAATGTTTGTTTGCAGGGGGTTCAGGGGGTTCAATGTTTGTGTACAGGGGGTGCAGGGGGTTAAATGTTTGTTTACAGGGGGTTCAGGGGGTTCAATGCTTGTTTACAGAGGGTTCAGGGGTTCAATGTTTGTTTACAGGGGGTACAGGGGGTTCAATGTTTGTGCACAGGGGGTTCAGTGGGTGCAATGCTTGTTTACAGGGGGTTCAGGGGTTCAATGTTTGTTTACAGGGGTTTCAGGGGTCCAATGTTTGTTTGCAGGGGGTTCAGGGGTTCAATGTTTGTTTACAGGGGGTTCAGGGGGTCCAATGTTTGTTTACAGGGGGTTCAGGGGTCCAATGTTTGTTTGTAGGGGGTTCAGGGGTTCAATGTTTGTTTACAGTAGGTTCAAGCTGAGTGTCACGTTATTATATCAGGGGGTCAGGCGAAACGTTACACAACGTTACATAGTGTGGGAGGGGGGTAAAATCACCGAAAATGCGTTACGTTTTATATGGATGGTTCCAATCATGTATAACTTCGCCGTTTATGTTGGTGAATGTTGTTTTTGCTTTGTTTACTCATCTGCTGATGTATGCTCATTCAGTAGGTAATAAGAAGGCTTCGTGATAAGCATAGAGGCATGGACCGAAAATATTATCATCATCAGCTAACTACTCCAGCAAGGTATCTGGATAATCACAATTGTATGCGACTCTATTCAGAACAAATGGAATGGAAAGTGTAGTATGTATTTGTATGGATTTAAGCTTAAAGGGAATGTTTCACCTTTCTGAAAGTTGTCAAATATACGCTGGTTGTAGTCGAAAATATGAAGCAAGTGCTGTTGAAAACGATGGTGATATTTTTATCTCGAAAGGTCCCTTAACTTTATACAAATTAAGTTTTCTCTTCTTCATCTGGGATGATGACGTCATTATTGAGCTATATACCGCCGCTGATAGGCTGGCGAAGTGGGATTGGCTGAAAACGTCGCTGTCAGCCAATCAGCGGCGGCACTAGCCTAGACCCCATTTTGCAAACTATAAATTGAATTGCTTAAAAACGGCTAAGTTTTGGGGAAAATGGCCTTAGTATTTTCGACATTTCAATAACGGCCAAAGATAATGGCTATCTCAGTTCAAAACCAATACAAAGGTGAAACATTCCCTTTAAGGTAAACGAGGCGATGGTTACTGGGTAGTTGAGTGCATTTATAGTGTTGTAAGATAACGGGATGGTTAGCGACATTGGCATCGATGATAGCACGGAGCGCTGGCAAAACGACAGTGCACGCAATCTTGATCCCGCTGGTTCGTTGGTTACATTTAGCAC
This sequence comes from Chirona hameri, assembly GCA_036785665.1. Classification (NCBI taxonomy): domain Eukaryota; kingdom Metazoa; phylum Arthropoda; class Thecostraca; order Balanomorpha; family Balanidae; genus Chirona; species Chirona hameri. The sequence continues at coordinate 20,300 of JAXIVJ010005360.1, read as the reverse complement.
CTGCACCGGTAACACTCAACGCTCGTAACAAACATGCTGACGTCTGACGACAGTGACAATGATGGCGCGAGCTATCACTATACTAGAAGCCGGCAATGCGATCGGGGCATTGCCTTGGGGTCAAAATCTTACGATAATTCCGTAATGTGGTCAATACCGTAATTTAGTCAATACTGTAATTTGGTCAATTTCAAACCGATTTCCAATGGAAAATTACCAAAAGATGCTTCACGTGGCCATGAAAAGCAAAAACATGGACATGTGTGTTTCCTGACAGTTGCCGGACTGGGATTCGTGAAAATTTAGGCGGTGATTTATTTTTTTTGCAATTTTGACCCATTTTTAGGTATTTTTCGAGAAATATTTCAGAGATTGAAATTAAACTAAAGGAAAAAACACTCCGTAATGTGAGAGTGCTACCTACAGTGCCGCAAGCTTTGAATACGCATTTACGTGAAAATGTACATGGTGATTTTAGATTTGTGCAATTTTGACCGATTTCCATGCGTTTTTCGGTGAAAATTTAAGAAATCAAAATAAAAGAAGACGAAAGGGGTTCTAAAATCAGATTCCAGAAAACAGTTTCGATACTTTTCCACCTAGGGAGTATGAGGGGTGCCAAGTGGTGCGTTTTACCCCCTACGTATGCAGCTTGAACTCTTTGGGGTCACAAAGCTAAGTCGGGTACAAATGTACGTGACCTGCAAGTATGGGACCTGTGGTGCCACCCGTTCGATCTGTAGAGGTGGTGAGAACAACACCAGAAAAAAAAAATGGGCCATGTCATGATGGTGTGAAATATGTAAAGGTATCATTGCATGGCCACTCAGTCTGTACCTATATTGGTGTGCATAAAGACATAAAGACATAGAAGACATAAAGCAGACATCTTGCTTGCTGCGTAGGGTAACCCTAGGGTAAGAACGAACTTTAACGAAGGATGACGGCATAATTTTAGTACATATAGCGCTAACTATCCGATCCACAGATTCAGTCATTGTTTGGCGAGATGTACCTGATGTGGAAAAAATATTCGTATAAGTAGAAAATTGGAAATGTTAAAGTTAACCCTGCAAATCGAAAGAAAGGATTTATTTTACCATAGGGGATAAAATGTCATAGTATTTGTTTTAAACCAAATGGAATCCATTTATCTTTTTACTGTCAGATGCTACCAAACAAGCATTGTTTATTCCGTTGCACGGCTAGGGTACTTAGTGTTTCAAACCTCTAAAACCGTGATATTTAAGTTGTTTTGACTTCGAATAATCAACAGGGAAAAACATTAGGCTGGTGTCCGTGACATCGCATAATGCATATCTAGTATCTACCTCTTGATTTCCTGCCATGCTGCTACTATCAAATCTGTGACGGTCTTGAAACCGGACATGCGCCAGGGGCGGATCCAGCGGGGCACAGAGGACACGTGCTCTCCCCTCCAAAACGTCTGAGGCCGCGCCGAAAGGGGCCGACGAGACTGCGCGAAACGTGGTATCATGGGCTGTCTAAGCGTCTGGAGACCACGCGAAGTGTGGTCTTTATAAAGACTAGAGCACTTAAAAAGCCCTATTTTCAGATACGGGCCACCAGGCCTTATCTGAAAGATCAAAGGGCCCCATGGACGCTCAAAAGGTCCCTGGGCAGGTCAGGCGCCTCCCTCCTGGGGAAATCCTAGCTGCATGCCTGTGACCTACGTCGGTCTGATACACTCACAAAATCGCGACACACGACCCGGGTGTTAACTCCTACCACAGGGGTTAATTTGAAAATGTACTCATGCATGGGTTGTAATTGTTGAGGCTTCGCTATCTACATTCATGGCAGATACCGGCGTGGTGAGTCAGTGCCGACCACCATCGCATTGTGTGTTAGTCACCGCTGCATGGAGTGTCGAGGTGTCGCAATACTCATGCGGGGGTTGTCGATTGACGCCTCAGCCGGGCGTATTGCAGGAGTTCGTTTACCACTGGGAGAGGTGTGACAGTCGCCGCTGTCTGAGGTGTCGTGACGCAGACGGCGGCGCGGCGTTAGCTGCGCGCGCACATCAACGCCGGCCGGCCGCGCCGGCGCAGTTGGGCCGTGACTTTGGTCGCGGCACGTTGTGCAGAGTGAGTGCGTCGATCGTTGTCAGTGTTCAAGTTGCCGTTGAGTTGCGAAAGGCTGCCGTGATCGGAGTGTCGTGCCATCCCTGACTATTGTAGGGCCTGCCGTGATCGTGCTGCCGTGATCGGAGTTATAAGTACCTAATTTGAGTTGTGAGTGCGTTGTTTCGTGCGTTCCTTTGATCTTAGAAATGTAGTTAGTTGTGAATTTGTGATCGATAAACATTAGGTATGATAGCGTCTATATGTTTCATGCCCTCTCGTCACAACCAATTGTATTGCTCATCCGGTCGGAGCTGCACCGACCAAGCTTCTATACACATATGAATATACGTAGCTGACTGTTGATCCATAGTAACTATGATTATTTATGAGTATGCTTGATGAAGATGATTTGTGATGTTGATGTTGATACATGGATCTGTTTACAATAATTCACGGTTTTGTTAATACAATGGTTTTGCAATGAAATGTACTAATTTTTAGTTGCTCAGATTGGGAAGGTTCAGATTGGGGCGAGTGGTCAGAGTCAGGTCAGAGTGCTCAGATTGGAATGAGTCTTGCGAATTGCGACACGTCTCTGAGCCGGCGCCCGGCGGCGGCCGCCGCCCGCCATGCGTCTGCGTCACGACACCCCATGCAGCGGCGACCGTCACACCTCTCCCAGTGGTAAACGAACTCCTGCAATACGCCCGGCTGAGGCGTCAATCGACAACCCCCGCATGAGTATTGCGACACCTCGACACCCCATGCAGCGGTGACGTTACGCCTTTCCCAGTGTTGAACGAACTCCCGCAATACGCCCGGCTGAGGCGTCAATCGACACCCCACGCATGAGTATTGCGACACCTCGTCACCCCATGCAGCGGTTATCAAGGGTGTTCCGTTAAACCTATACACCCCATGCAGCGGCGATCACGGTTGTTCCGGTACACCTCTCTGAGTGCTGAGCAAAACACCTTCCAGGCGACGTATTTTAGGTTGTGTGGGCATCACACGGGCTAGGGGTGTCAACACCCTGCGCGGGTGTTGATTTTTTGTGAGTGTAGTGTCCTTGTTAGGTCTGAATAGGCCCTCGCTGGGTCTGAGAGAGCCCCTACGCCTGTCGGTGAGGGCCTTGGCCAGTTCTGAAAGGGCCCTGGGGTCTTTGGCGAGAGTCCTGGCCGGGCCTGAGAGGGCTCTACGCCCGCTAAGAGGGCCTTATCAAGCCTTAGAGGGACCCTACTCTGGTTTGAGAGGCCCAGTCACAGTTCTGACTGGGCCCTACATTAGTCAGAGATGGCCCTTTCCGGGATTTAAATGGGCCTGCGTCTGTTTAAGAGGACACTTTCCAGTCCTCACATGGCCCTAAGCCGGTCTAAGGAGGTACCTTACTAGGCCTCAGAGGACCCTATACCGGACACCAGGCGAGCCATTTGTGCCCGCCTGAACATGAGGCCTGGTCTGAGCCCTCTCAGGCCTGGCAATGACACTCTCTCTAACGGACGTAGCGCCATTCAAGTCTGGCAAGGTCCCTATCAGGCTTAGAAAGGGCCCTCTTAGGCCCACCGGTAGTAGTCTCAAAGAGACTGAGGGACCTCTCTTACCGACCTTAGGGCCATCTCACACTGGCACAGGACCCTCTCAGAATGACTGAGGTCCCTTTCAGACCTACCAATGGTCCTCTCAGACCAGCATAGGGCGCACAAAAGTCTTGCAAGGGCCCTACTATACTGGCATAGGGCCCTCTCAGGTCTGAAAAGGGCCTTCTCAGACTGGTATAAGACTCTTCCAGACCTGTCGAGGACCCTCTTATGCTTGTCAAGAGCTTCACCATACCTGAAAATACACTCTCAGACCGACTGGAGGCCCTTATTGACCGGCAAAAACGTTCGGGCCCCTTTCAGCTCGGGAGCCCCTTGACGTCTGATGTGACCCCCCCCCCCCCCCCCGAAAATTGTCCTGGATCCGCCCCTGGCATGCCCCAAGTGTGTCGATATTCCTGAAGATAAATGGCGAGAATCGACGCGCCATACATGCCTTTGTTTATTTGCTACCATATTGCAACATATTGATGTCAAATGCTCTGACATCACACCGGGAGTCGTTTCTCTCTCCTGGGTAAACCTTATAAGTGAAGGAATCCTGGTTTGAACACGCCCCTAAGGTCATCATGTCACATAGGCGTAGGGACGTTTTGAAAAGGGGGGGGGTGGCAGCCTCAGTGGCGGGTCTAGGTTTCAAGTTTTGCTTTTGTGAGGGGAAACTTCGCTCCGTTTCGTCAGCGAAAAGTTGTTGACCGGGGGGGGGGGGGGGGTGGCGTCGGGTCGCCAGCACGAAAGAGAATAGTCGTTAGCGGGGGTTATATGACTTCCCGGAACAAAACTCACAACCTCCCAAAACGGTTGCGGGGGGGGGGGAGGGAACCATTAGAGGGGCCCGCATTTCATAAGGGGGAGGCACGTGGGCCAGTGTGTCCCCCTTGTGTGCGCCTCTGGTATGAGGCTCACGGCGTGACTATGTTATATATTTATATTTGTTCTCCTTAGAGCTTCCACCCGTTACAAATTTCGCGATAACGTCGCTTTCTATATTTTTGCGGTGGGCCCCTTCAGATGAAAATATAAAATGAACACTTTCACTTGCATGTCTCCATGGCCATTGAATCTGTCATGTGTGGCCATACCTCCGGATTGTTCTTTTTTTATTTAAAAAAAAATACAACCGGACAGGGGCCCCACCGCGGGGGGGCTGTCCGTAAGGGGGCCCCACCGCGGGGCCCCTTACAAAATGTGGGGACTCATAGGGGCCCCGAATTTCGTAAGGGAGCACGGGTCCATGTGCCCCCCCCCCCCCTTGTGTGCGCCTCTGGGCCCTTCGGATGCAAATATGAAATATAAAACTTTTACTTTCATTTGTAAACAAAAATACGAATTTTTATTTTAAATAATAAAACCACAAAGGGACCCCACCGGGCGGCCTGATGCTCGGCGAGTGCGGCGCGTGCGGTCCTATGTACCCGCCTCCCCACCCCGCGGTGGTGGAGGAGGTGGTGGTGGGGATGCCACGCTTGTAGTGGGGTCGGAGGTCAACTGGACGCGGACAGCCCTGCGGTGACTCACCGGTCAGCTCTGTACGGTGTGGGCACGGCTCGTTGGAATGCCCCGCCCGACGGCAGACGTGGAGTCGCTCGCCATGGGCTGGGGCCGGTGCAGCTGCACTGACGAGCGTCACCACGAGTAATAGCGCCGGCAGCGCGCGCAGCTCGGTGCAGGTCTCGGTGCATGACGGCGCCAAGTGCAGACATCAGAGGTTGTGCTTAGTGTAATGCTGGATGGCGATGAGCTTGCCTGTACACCTGCACCGGCACTGTGTCTGTGTTCTACCCAGATCGCGGTCGGCAGACGGGTCTCTTCAAAGACTCAGTGCATCCGCCCGCACGTCAGTCGGATCGGTGATCAACACTCACGCACTCTCATAACTCACTCCTCACTCAGTCACTGGGCACTCAGCACAAACCTTCCTCCGTATCGCTAATTCAGCCACTCTCATTCGGTTCGGTCACTCACACTCGTTGATCGGCTCGGTCGCAGAGCACGGCACGCAGGGGTAAGTGACGCAGGGGTAAGTGACGGAGGGGTAAGTGACGCAGGGGTAAGTGACGCAGGGGTAAGTGACGCAGGGGTAAGTGACGCAGGGGTAAGTGACGCAGGGGTAAGTGACGCAGGGGTAAGTGGCGCAGGGGTAAGTGATGCAGGGGTAAGTGACGTCACGCAGGGGTAAGTGACGCAGGGGTAAGTGGTGCAGGGGTAAGTAACGACACGCAGGGGTAAGTGACGTCACGCAGGGGTAAGTGACGCAGGGGTAAGTGACGGCACACAGGGGTAAGTGACGGGTATCGGGAGAGCCACGAGCACGTCCGGCCGCTGGCGCCGCGCTCAGTGAACCTCAGTGAACCGCGCTCAGTGAACATAAGCCCTAAAAAGTTTAAAAACCAGGTGTAACTCAGGTGTAAAAATACCCTTTCAAATCGGCGGAGGGCCCCTCGTACCGACCGAGGGCCCTTTCAGACCAACCGGGGTTCCCTTGTCATGTCCCCCCCGCAAAGGCCAGGGCTGCGACCGCCCCTGGCGAGGCTTCCCTTCATATCGGCTCGACCTGACCTCACCGCCACCACCATGGGCCACTGTCCGTTTTCTGTCATGTATTTCTGTCATGTTTCTGTCATACATCTGGTTTCGGCATAACGGACTCAAAGTAGACACCTTGAAGACACAGCTGATGCTGCTGGGTGGCACCCAACATCTGAGAAACACACCGGAGGTCTCAGTTAAATTCCGCGAACACTCTCTGGCCCCCATCTCAGAAGGAACAAATATCGGTCTTGTGTTCGACCGTTCTCTCACCTGGGACTCCCACGTCACTGAAGTCACCCGACGCTGTCTCGGAGTTCTGAGTGGCCTGTCACACCTCAGGGGGTACCTGCCCTCCCCCGCTGCCATCTCCGCGCTGATCAACGCCCTGGTCTGCTCCCAAATTCGCTACTTCATCTCTATTTACGGCTCTGGAACCAAACATAACTTGTCTCGACTTCAAAAAAATCCTTAACTACGCAGCTAAGGTACTTTTCGGCCGCAAAAAGTTTGACCACGTCTCGGACCTTCTGAGGAGACTGGTTTGACTCGGCGCGGAGAACATGACCTCGTACCACACTCTGTGCCTTACGCACAAGGTGCGCCGACACGGCGAGCCCCAGGCCCTGCTGATACTCTTTCCACCGTAGCCGAGACCCGCGATCAGATCACTCGTCAGGACAGTGACCTGTCTGTACCCCGCTGGCACACAGAGCTGGGTAAAAGGCGCTTCAGCTGCAGGGCGCCACTCACGTACAACGCCCTACAACCGGAGTTCAGCGGCAGCTCTCCCTGTGCCGAAGTTTGGCCGCCGCCTGTGGCGACATCTCTCGGACACCACCCCGGCTTAAACCGGACATAGCACGCCGGTCGCAACGCTGTGTGCTCCCGCAACTGCGAGACCAGTGAATGCGAGCGACTGGGATATTGTCCATGGTTAGTACTATTTGATCTATCATTTGAGCGCTTTTCCCATTGTTTAACCAACGGACTAGAGGTTGTAATAGCCTTTGTCGTTGTCTTTGTTTGTCTTTGTTTGTCTTTGTTTGTTTGGCATTGTTTTGTGTGGGGTTGTAATAGCCACAAGCTGATTGTGGATGACTCCAATACACGTCTAAGATGTAATTAAGAATTGCGTCAGTGGAGCACATAGCTCACGCGAACATTCCCAGTGTTCTGGTACAGCCGGATACGTAGGGGTCGCAGCCGGATACTAGGTCGCAGCCGGATACGAGCTGCCTGGTGCAATGGTGTGCGGAATTTGCGCGAATTAAAGTCGGTCGCCATCCGGCGGCGTTTCGACATCACCGGTCCGGTCAGTGGTCCGTCAGTGGTCCGTCAATTGTCTGTCAGTGGTCCGTCAGTGGCCCGTCAGTGGTCCGTCAGTGGTCCGTCAGTGGTCCGTCAGAGGTCCGTCAGTGGTCCGGTCAGTGGTCCGTCAGTGGTCCGTTCAGTGGTCCGGTCAGTGGTCCGGTCAGTGGTCCGGTCAGTGGTCCGGTCAGTGGTCCGGTCAGTGGTCCATTAGTGGTCCGTCAGTGGTCCGGTCAGTGGCGTGGGCCAGTGGTCCGTCAGTGTCCATTAGTGGTCCGTCAGTGGTCCGGTCAGTGGTCCGTTAATGGTCCGGTCCGTGGTCCATTAGTGGGCCGTCAGTGGTCCGGTCAGTGGTCCGTCAATTGTCCGGTGAGTGGCGTATGTCAGTGGTCCGTCAGTGGTCCGTCAGTGGTCCGATCAGTGGTCCGTCAGTTGTCCGTCAGTGGTCCGTCAGTGGTCCGTCAGTGGTACGGTCAGTGGTCCCGTCAGTGGTCCGTCAGTGGTCCGTCAGTGTTCCGTCAGTGGACCGTCAGTGATCCGTCAGTGGTCCGGCAGTGGTCCGGTCAGTGGTCCCGTCAGTGGTCCGTCAGTGGTCCGTCAGTGGTCCGTCAGTGGTCCGTCAGTGGTCCGTTCAGTGGTCCGGTCAGTGGTCCGGCCAGTGGTCCGGTCAGTGGTCCGTCAGTGGTCCGTCAGTGGTCCGTCAGTGGTCCGTCAGTGGTTCGGTCAGTGGTCCGTCAGTGGTCCGTCAGTGGTCCGTCAGTGGTCCGTCAGTGGTCCGTCAGTGGTCCGTCAATGGTCCGGTCAGTGGTCCATTAGTGGTCCGTCAGTGGTCCGTCAGTGGTCCGTCAGTGGTCCGGCAGTGGTCCGTCAGTGGTCCGTCAGTGGTCCGTCAGTGGTCCGGTCAGTGGTCCGTCAGTGGTCCGGCAGTGGTCCGGTCAGTGGTCCGTCAATGGTCCGGTCAGTGGTCCATTAGTGGCCCGTCAGTGGTCCGGTCAGTGGTCCGTCAATTGTCCGGTGAGTGGCTATGTCAGTGGTCCGTCAGTGGTCCGGTCAGTGGTCCATTAGTGGTCCGTCAGTGGTCTGTCAGTGGTCCGTCAGGGGTCCGTCAATTATCCGGTGAGTGGCGTGTGTCAGTGGTCCGGTCAGTGGTCCGTTAGTGGTCCGTCAGTGGTCCGTCAGTGGTCCGTCAGTGGTCCGTCAGTGGTACGGTCAGTGGTCCCGTCAGTGGTCCGTCAGTGGTCCGTCAGTGGTCCGTCAGTGGCCCGTCAGTGGTCCGTCAGTGGTCCGTCAGTGGTCCAGTCAGTGGTCCCGTCAGTGGTCCGTCAGTGGTCCGTCAGTGGTCCGTCAGTGGTCCGTCAGTGGTCCGGTCAGTGGTCCGTCAGTGGACCGTCAGTGGTCCGGTCAGTGGTCCGGTCAGTGGTCCGTCAGTGGTCCGTTCAATGGTCCTGTCAGTGGTCCGTCAGTGGTCCGTCAGTGGTCCGGTCAGTGGCGTGTGTCAGTGGTCCGTCAGTGGTCCGGTCAGTGGTCTGTCAGTGGTCGGTCAGTGGCGTGTGTGAGGAGTCGCAACCCTGGACACGGGGCTCGCCGCGCTAAACATGGCTGATCCAGTGGTCAGACCGGATACTGCAGTGGGTTTGGGGGCGGACCTGGTGACTGTGGCACGCTGGGGGGGGGGGGGGGGGGGGTCCAGTGGCTTACTTCACCGCCACCTACTGACTTTTGCGCGTCCTGTTCGGCGCGTTTGGTGTTATCTGCAGTCGTTAGCGATGATTACAAAGGTCAAACGCGACGGTTAGCTGATCATTAGTGCTTACTTGATTTAGAACTTTATTAGGAAAGTACTCAGTGGGCAGTGGCAGAGATAAAGCTGTCTTGGGAGAAATGTGAGTCATTTGTAATGTGAGGAGCCGGATAGTATCTATTTAAATTTGAAGTGTGCGCTTCATACTTGGTAGTTTATCTACGCAAAATACGCACCGACATTTAACTTGTTACTGATGTCAAATAACACCAAGTTCAAATGAAACGCTCCGTAGAATGTGCGCACCGCCACGTGCATTGTACGACGGGTGCACCATGCCATTCCCGGATATAAAAGATTGTGAATCCTAATCCTCTCACAGTCAAGTTTAAGTCGACGCTGAACTCTCTGCAGGTTTGCCTTGGAGTTCCACAAAGAGCCGGAAGACTACGACTTATATCAAGGTTGGATTTCTATTTCTGTTCACTGGTGATCATAAATTCCGCCAATCGTGCCTTCATGAAATCATCTCAGAGGACCACTTGTCTATATGCCGGGATGTCCCTGATGATGCAATGCAGGCAGGTGTCGCCGTAGTCAAGTGTGCATGTCCTCTCATTAGCTTCCTGTCGGGAAGATAGCTTCTGTCTTCAACAGATCAGTTTCAATCTGTTAAATTAAATTGCCAGTTGAAAATACTCAAGAAATCGGATTGTTTGTCAGATGCCAAGGTAAAACCCAAGAAGAGAAAAATCGTGTCCCTACTATTTGTGTGCAAAACTATGCACATATTTATAGTACCTATGTGTAGGTATCTACTTCCGTCTTTCTGTAAGATAAGTCGGTCAGCCAGTTACAGAAAACGATTCTGCCCTCCACCACGTTATTATGCAATATCCGTAAGCGGCTGCACTGACGCGTTTCAATTTCAACATATTCCACATCAATTTGCACGTCAACTCATCAAATGCTATCACACAAGTGAAATGACGAAATCGCAAGCTGATCGGCTCAGATACGATTAAAAGCCATCAGCCATGTGTAATGCTCGTTAAGCGAGTACCTAAATATAACATCAGTTATGTCTCTGCTGACTGAACTATCGAAGTAACTATGTCGCTGCTCAGTGCTCCGTCAGCAGGCACCCGACTGGAGAAATGGCATTGGGCATGGCATGGGCATGGGGAAATGGCATGGGAAGACGATCAGCTATATGTTTCTAAACAAATGGCTAGTACCAAAGCGATTCGAGCCAGGACACACGAGCTTGGCATGGCCATGACCTGTATACAAGTATAGCACACATCACTGTATCTCTAAGGCATTTGCCACATGTTTGGTTTCTTCTCTGACCTTTTCCATATGAGTGAGTCGGGGAAATGTGGCCATGAGCCGCTTGCTGATCCTATTGTTGGCATCTACGGAGACACACAGACACGTGTGAAATCTGGTTCCAGAACGCTACTATCTAACGGGATGTTTTGATCCGTTATCATTTTTGATGTTTTGATGTTTGGACGAGTACCTATACAACTTCAGCACGTTCCATCTCATGACACAAACACCTTCTTTTCAAGACACATACTATGCAACAGAATTACGAAGACTCTGTCTGTGCATCCAAAATTCAAAAGCTTCACAGCGCTTAGAGAAAATCCGATTATACGCGGCAAAAAATCAGTACTCTTCAGGAGGCGGCTAGCGATACAGCTGCAGCGCAAAAGCTGCAGCACCAAGGGACTCGAGGAATTCTGAAAACTGGGGGGCGGGGGTTGGGAGGGGGGATCTAAGGTGCGGCTGGGGCATTCCGTGCATCGCTCAACCACAGCACTCGCGAGGGAATTGTCAATATTTAGGCGGGTTTGCAGCGTAGGCGGGACTGGCTAGACGAGCAGTTGTATATTTACGCTGAGTGAACCATGCCATATCATCTGCAGACATTTGTAGCTGCATCCTATCCTCCGCCGTCAATGATAGCGGCGTCGCTAAAGGTGGTGCTGTCAGGCTCCGCGCGGCTCATTCAAAATCGTAGAACGATGAGAAACATGTTACATGTTTTTCAGAGTTCGAAGATCTCCACCGGGCCGTCGCTCGGAAAGTGGGAGGAGCTTGTGTGTGTGTGTGTGTGTGTGTGTGTGTGTGTGTGTGTGTGTGTGTGTGTGTGTGTGTGTGTGTGTGTGTGTGTGTGTGTGTGTGTGTGTGTGTGTGTGTGTGTGTGTGTGTGTGTGTGTGTGTGTGTGTGTGTGTGTGTGTGTGTGTGTGTGTGTGTGTGTGTGTGTGTGTGTGTGTGTGTGTGTGTGTGTGTGTGTGTGTGTGTGTGTGTGTGTGTGTGTGTGTGTGTGTGTGTGTGTGTGTGTGTGTGTGTGTGTGTGTGTGTGTGTGTGTGTGTGTGTGTGTGTGTGTGTGTGTGTGTGTGTGTGTGTGTGTGTGTGTGTGTGTGTGTGTGTGTGTGTGTGTGTGTGTGTGTGTGTGTGTGTGTGTGTGTGTGTGTGTGTGTGTGTGTGTGTGTGTGTGTGTGTGTGTGTGTGTGTGTGTGTGTGTGTGTGTGTGTGTGTGTGTGTGTGTGTGTGTGTGTGTGTGTGTGTGTGTGTGTGTGTGTGTGTGTGTGTGTGTGTGTGTGTGTGTGTGTGTGTGTGTGTGTGTGTGTGTGTGTGTGTGTGTGTGTGTGTGTGTGTGTGTGTGTGTGTGTGTGTGTGTGTGTGTGTGTGTGTGTGTGTGTGTGTGTGTGTGTGTGTGTGTGTGTGTGTGTGTGTGTGTGTGTGTGTGTGTGTGTGTGTGTGTGTGTGTGTGTGTGTGTGTGTGTGTGTGTGTGTGTGTGTGTGTGTGTGTGTGTGTGTGTGTGTGTGTGTGTGTGTGTGTGTGTGTGTGTGTGTGTGTGTGTGTGTGTGTGTGTGTGTGTGTGTGTGTGTGTGTGTGTGTGTGTGTGTGTGTGTGTGTGTGTGTGTGTGTGTGTGTGTGTGTGTGTGTGTGTGTGTGTGTGTGTGTGTGTGTGTGTGTGTGTGTGTGTGTGTGTGTGTGTGTGTGTGTGTGTGTGTGTGTGTGTGTGTGTGTGTGTGTGTGTGTGTGTGTGTGTGTGTGTGTGTGTGTGTGTGTGTGTGTGTGTGTGTGTGTGTGTGTGTGTGTGTGTGTGTGTGTGTGTGTGTGTGTGTGTGTGTGTGTGTGTGTGTGTGTGTGTGTGTGTGTGTGTGTGTGTGTGTGTGTGTGTGTGTGTGTGTGTGTGTGTGTGTGTGTGTGTGTGTGTGTGTGTGTGTGTGTGTGTGTGTGTGTGTGTGTGTGTGTGTGTGTGTGTGTGTGTGTGTGTGTGTGTGTGTGTGTGTGTGTGTGTGTGTGTGTGTGTGTGTGTGTGTGTGTGTGTGTGTGTGTGTGTGTGTGTGTGTGTGTGTGTGTGTGTGTGTGTGTGTGTGTGTGTGTGTGTGTGTGTGTGTGTGTGTGTGTGTGTGTGTGTGTGTGTGTGTGTGTGTGTGTGTGTGTGTGTGTGTGTGTGTGTGTGTGTGTGTGTGTGTGTGTGTGTGTGTGTGTGTGTGTGTGTGTGTG